>JZKD02S2280801.1:0-12861 GCA_000966675.3 Picea glauca | reverse complement strand
CCAAAATATTTGATACCATAATGTAACGTCCCCCAACCCAACCAAGGGACATTACAGTGTGGAATCCACATAAAAATGAAATTTTTGCTAATTAAATTAATTCTTTTACTATTAGCCTATTTCCTATAGCTTACAACTACAAATTTAAAATAGATTTAGCTATTGTCTATAAAAATAAAATATATGCATCTACAATATGATAATAATCAACATGAAATGAAGCGAAACAAATCATTACAACAATATATAAATCATTATAATTTACACAAAGTTTGTGCATCGCAAAACACATATATTTACACAACAACAAGACAAAACACTTATCTTATAAGAATGTTTGTGCAACCATATTCTTGGGATGAATGTTCCACCCAAAAATAGACTAAATATTCCAAATATCAACAACCATTCACCCCCAAGCTGAGGCTAGCAATCCACAAAAGAGGGTGGTATCTCACAATCCACTCACAACTCATAAAACTTGCAACCCAATTGATCTTCTCCTACAACTATCCCATTTTTTTACCTGCTCTCTTCCTCTTGATCTGTCCAACCCAAGGAATGTATCCCTTCACTGATCTCATTCTCTTAGGCATCCCATTTTTTTATCAGGATCTCTCTGGAACAGGTAACTAAGAATCTTTCAGCTGGAAACTCAAGGGAACTTGCTACTAGGAAAACTATCAACAAACCAATAATAAACAATTGTTGATTTAGTGCAACTCACATCGGAGTTTAGTCTTTAGGATTGACAACCTATATATTCAATTTATAGCTCAAAATATGATCCAATATGCTCTATCTTGCTCTAGAATTCACCCTCCATGGTTGCACCAACTCCAAGCTCTCTTTATTTCTGTCCCTTGCTTCTCATGCACCAAAACTCAATGTGTATAAATTGTTGTCCCAACCCATACAAATTTACTCTCTTTGGCTTTCCTTTCTTGACACACACTCTTCCCCAAGTTGATTCTAATCAACCCCCATGTGTCCAATAACTTTGGGATGTGACCACTCACACCCACCCTCATACATGTATTCAATGATTGGCTTTTGGAACACTCAATCAGAAATGAGAAGGCTCATATACAAACAACAAATTTAGGAAAATGGGTTGAATTAATATACATGGGTAATTCCCCCCTTGGACCCCTCTTGGCCTTTCTCTTAGAAACTCCCCTCTCTTGTGGATTAATTCGGCCCCCATCTCTTTTCCATGTTCCCCTTAGTAGTCAAAATCCCATTTTATTATTAAAATGGAGAAATACAATTCACATATTACATTACTTTGGTCATAGTCACACATTATATCTACATTAATCATAAATTAAACTAGGGATTATAGTGGGGATGTTACATTTCCCCCCTTTCCACTTATTCTTCCCCTCCTTGGAAGATTCCTGGTGTTCTTTTTGTTGATGTTTCTGGTAGCTGCAGGAGGTATTCACATCCGAGACAACCCTTCTTATAGAAGAAGATGCTAAGACGTCAAAGGAAAACCAATGAAAGAATTAAAGAAGCCTCAGAATATTTATATTGCTCCAGAAGTCAAGTCGGCCTACCAAAAAAGATAAAGTAAAATGTATTTTCCAAAAAGGAAATGTTGGACCCACTGGAAAAAGTTCACTGGTCAGTTTAGTATAAATAAGGGAGGCTCCCTTCTCATTTGACACACTCTCCACTTTGAGGAAGAGGCACAAGTGTAAGTTTGCTAACTACAACTGCTAGAGGGAGGCACGTGCATGGTTGGTGTCTATCTCTCACTAATGGTGATGTGCTATAGGTGTGTTGGGGTTTACATTGTTGAGTTATGGTTGGACTCTTTCTTATTGATTTTTCTCTGGTGAATAGAGCTTGGTTATTCTGTCTTTGGCATGGATATTATCTATAAGAAGGTACTAGGTTTTCTCCTTTGTGAAGAAGGGTTTCCCAATGTAAACTACTATACTCTACTTGGGGGTGGCACTTGAGTATGCCTATGTTGGGTGGAAATGAAAGAAAATTTCCCATGGAAAAATGAGCAGTCCCATAATTCGATTTTGTAATTTGTGCTTGGTTAATCTTCTTGAGATCCTGGTTACTTACTACAGTATTAAACTAGTCTACTATTCAAAAATTCAACATGGTATTAGAGATGGTATTGAAGATGACCAATTACATGAAGTTTAAGGTCTGTTAAATACTTGTTGTTGGTAGAAGAGAAGGGTTGAGTCCTTTAAAAATATGAAGTTTAAAGGCTTCCACAGGCCTCTAGCCCTGGTCATACCCCTGTCTAGGGTCTCAACAAAAAACGACAACCAGGAGAAACCCTACTAGGTTTTCCACAACAAGAAAGAAACACAACTTAATATGACCTTCCTCTAAGATAAATTGCATGTGTCTTTGGCATGTTTTTTCTGTGGCAGTTTGAAAGGTTGTAGGGTAAATTATGAGATGAATTATAGGCCTGATTTCTGAAGTATATTCCAACGAGTTTATGGTTGATTTATGAGTGAGTTTATGACTGATTTTTGAGGTATTTTCTAGTGAGTTTTCTGAGCGAGTTTATGGAAAACTTCTGAAGAATATTCCAGTGCAACTTTGGTATAGGCTTGGACTTCTATTTAAAGAAAGTATGAGATCCATCCTTTATGAGAATTAAATATTTGTTGCGAAGAGTCCAAGTGTGATGAATTTGGGAGATTTTTTCAGTATATAACTGAAGTTTACAATGAGAAACATTCAAACATATTTAAACATAACTTGTGATATCATTTAAGGCCTGCCTCTGAGAGATCTTTTACAAAAATTCTAAGATGGAAAAAAATGAGTTTTGAAGCTTGACCTAAGGCTAATCAGAGGCTACTCATTTTAGGATAAATTTTTCACCAAAATTGGATAATGATATAATTCCATAGGTACACACACACACACACACACACACACATATATATCACGAGGGTTTCTGCAAGAGGAGGGACCTGTGTAGAGGAATATCAAACCCAGTTCACTCATAGGAGCACCACATTCCCCATGGTCAGAGAAATTTTGAGGTGAGCAGGGATGTTTCCTTTGAGAAGGAGGTAGCCTTCAAGAGACCTAGAGGATCTCACATGCATCTGACGAGAGAATTGAGAATATCAAAGCGAGTTTTGTGGCGAGAGGATTCTCTTAGATGGAGGGAATAGACTATGAGGAGACCTTTGCTCCTATTGCTAGATATACCTCCATTCAGGTGATTATTGCACTTTCTTCAGCCTTGGGTTGGAGATTACTTAAGATGGCCATGAAGACAACTTTCCTCAATGGAGAGATTGAGGAAGAGGTGTATATCGAGAAACCATATGGTTTCGTGATGCATGGGAAGGATTCCCATGCCCTCGTGCTTTCTATGTGAGGACTGATGGGTACCTAATGAGTTTGGGTTTAAACAATATTGTTGTTGATGCCAACCTATACTATATGATTTTTGATGGTGAGTCGATTTTGATCTTGTACGTTGACGATTTATTTCTCACCAGAGCAGAGCATCTCATTGCTTGGTGCAAGCATGAGTTGGCCTCTAAATTTGATATGAAGGATATTGGCATGATGCATTACTACTTGGGACTTGAGGTGTGGCCGAGAAATGATGAGATCTTCCTGAGTCAGGGGAAGTACACAGTTGAGATCTTGACGATATTTGGGATATTGGATTGTAATTCCATGACCACACCGATGGTGATGAATCTGAAGAAACTGAGTGAGTCTTCTTCTGATTCAGACTTGATCAATAGTTGATTGGATCATTGATGTATCTAATTAACACTAGACAAGATATTTTCTATGCAGTGAGTGCACTTAGACAGTTCATGAGTCAAACGAGGCAGATACATTGGGTAGTTGTGAATCATGTGTTGAGATATTTGTGAGACACAGTTGTATATGTATGGCCTCAGACATGCTTCCAGTGTTGACATGAGACTATAGGGATATGTTGATTTATATTGGGGAGGGAGCTCAGTTGACAGGAAGAGAACCTCAGGGTGTTGCTTCATTATTGGATCTACCATGGTTTCCTGGTGTAGCAGGAAACATACTTCTGTGGCTTTGAGTACCACATAAACCGAGTATATTGCAGTATGTATGGAAGTATGCAGAGCAGTGTGGCTTCACAATCTCCTTGCACGATTGTTTGATCCGATATTGGATCCCACCGTGATTCATTACATTCGAGATATGGTGAGAGGAAGGCAGTACTAGTGGAGTACATTAATACAGATGAGCAGATTGAATATGTTCGCACTGAGCCTCTTTCCAAGTCGAAATTTGAGTACTTCCGTGATAAAACTTGGAGTGGAATGACCCTCTAGTTAAGAGGGAGTATTGATGATTGCAGCTTCGTGAGACATTCTTCTGTGATGACACTCCTTGTTAGACTGAGTTGAGTATGAAACTTATTGACAGAATGATAAGTTGCACTGGGTTGGTGCCCAATGACCTTTGGGTTGTAACCCATGTGGTTGAGATATATCTCTAGGTATTCTCCCCAGAGTAGTGGGATGAGTCGGCCCGCGAGGACACTCTATAGATATTCTCCCCAGGGAAGTGGGTTGGGTCAATATTCGAGTGTATGGTGCATTCTCCCGATCTTCTCCCCGATGGACTGAGCTAGGTTGACCTGAGATGGGTCTGCTCCTCAATTGTGTTGGGATGGGTTGACCTGAAACGAGTCTTCTCACTAGGTGGATGGGTTGGGTTGACCTGAGATAGGTCTTCTCCCTAGGTGAATGGGTTGGGTTGACCTGAGACAGGACTTCTACCCACGTGGATGGGATGGGTTGATCTGTGGGGACACTTGTAATCTTCTCCCCATATTAGACAGGGTTGACTTGGAGAATGCTCCTCTGAGATGCAGTTGAGCATGAAACTTGTCAGAGTAGTGAAAAGTTGTCTTGGGGTGTCACCCAACATCCCGTGGGAGTATACCATGAGGACATGTCCCTTGGTAGTTGAACAAGTGGACACATCATGGAAAAGTAGGTCCTTAGCAATGAAATATGGGAGAGTAGGTCCCAGTGCCACACTACAGGCGAGTAGGTCCTAGTGTATTCTAGTGGTGATGAGACCCTAGAAAAATTCCACATTAGGTGTAGCCATGTGAAATGTGATGATGATACAAGTAGCATGATTTGCGTGACCATGGCATGGTCAGAGGACCATGGCATAGCCTGCAAGGCTGTGAGAACTAGAGGAAACAAATCATGGAGAATACCTCCCTGCCTAAGAGGGACTGTTGATGTTTCTGATAGTTGTGGGAGGTATTCACCTTCGGGACAACCCTTCTTATAGAATAATATGCCAAGATGTCAAACGAAAACCACTGAAAGAATTAAAGAATCCCCAAAATATTTATATTTCTCCATAAGTCAAGTCGGCCTACCAAAAAAGATAAAGTAAAATGTATTTTCCAGAAAGGAAAAGTCAGCTCCATTGGAAAAATTTCACTGGCTAGTTTAATATAACTAAGGGAGGCACCCTTCTCATTTGACACACTCTCCACTCTGAGGAAGAGGTGCAAGTCTAAGTGCGAGAGTTGCAGCTACTAGAGGGAGGTGCATGTTTGGCTTGTGTCTATCTCTCAGTGATGGTGATGCACTATAGGTGTGCTAGGTTTTACATTGTTGAGTTATGGTTGGACTCTTTCTTATTGATTTTTCTCTAGTGAATAGAGCTTGGTTATTCTATCTTTGACATGGATCTTCTCTATAAGAAGGTACTAAGTTTTCTCCCCTTGAGAAGAAGGGTTTCCCAGGGTAAACTACTATGCTCTTCTCGGGGGTGTCACTTGAGGATGTTTATGGTTGGGTGGCAATGAAAGAACATTGCCTATGGAAAAACGAGTAGTCCCATAATTCGTTTTTGTATTTTTTTCTTGGTTAATCTTCTTGTGATCCTGGTTATTTACTATAGTGTTAAACTAGTCTAGTATTTAAAAATTCAACACTTTATACTTCACACCACTTGGATTCCCTTTCTTTTGGCCTATGTTTTCTAGGTAATGTTCTTGTACACATGATTCATCCACTATCCTTGGCTTGAAGATCACCACTTGCTTTTGTAGATGACTGTGTAAGCCCCCCAGATACCTGAGGAGTACATCTAGGTTCTTGGGAGAGATACCTGGCATGATGGCAATCTTTCTGAACTCAGTGGTGTACTCCAGTACACTTTTCCCCTACCTATGCTTGAAGTAGTGCCACCAGATCCATTGGTCTTCTACATACTCGATAAGATAGAATTGGGACTTGAGAAGGATTTTGAAGTCCTCCCACCTAGTTACTGGTAGATCACCTTCCATCCTAAGTGTTTTCATGTGGATTTCCCACTAGGTTAAAGCATGGCCTTCTAAATTCAATCCAACAATTGAAATCTTCTTCCTTTCATCTATATGGTGAAAACTAAAATAAAATTTTGGTTGTTGCAATCAATGATTTAGTTTTAATGTGGTGATATCACCTTGGTATGGATTTATGACCACTTTTGCTTCCATATTTAATAGGGACCATGAAGGGTTCAAAACACTCGAACTCAACTTATCTTTCATGTATTCTATCTCAACTCCTTTCCCAAGTCTTCTTGATCTCTCGATTTCCCCTTTGATGCAATCTCTGAGTTAGAGCCTCCATCATCTTCAAATGGTCTGAGGTTTATTACTAGAGCCACTATGAGGAGGTTCATATTGCAACTGATGTTGGCGACTTGCACTTCCAACCTCTCAAATATATCTTTTTCTAGATCTTGAGGGTTATTATGAACAAACTCATCTGCCATGGCTAGGGTTTCCATGACTTCTCTTTAATATGATCCCTAGATCATGAAACTTCTCACAAATTCCCAAAAGAAAAACTTGATATGATACCAATATGATCTGTATACTATCATGGATATTCCACTGGGATAATTCATCACAACAAGTCTCATAAAATACTGAAATCTTTACTATTAGGGTTATTTTTCCTTTAGATCTCCAAAATATTTAGTTATTGATTTTTTGCTTATGCATGAACTAGATAAAATGCAGTAAATGGAGAATAGTAAAATAAAATCAAAATATCCAAAAATAAACACAAGATATGACCTCGAAAACCCAATACAAAATAAAAACCCTGCTAGAAGGTGAGGCTGCTCTACTCTCTTTTCTATGGTATATAAATGGTGCAAGTACAAAGAAAGAGGCACTCTCTGTTGAGTTTCCTTTGAACTATGGCTTGTATGGATGCTACAAAATATCTCCTCCTTTTTTATGCTCACAGAATAACACTCTGATATGTTTTTCTTAGCTATGGAACAAGATACAATGAGAAATAATGGAACCCCTTATCCTCCTAGTGGCTTGATATTTAACACAGCCCGATAACCATCTAAGGGTAGGTTTTTGACTTCCTCAACCCTCAATTGTGATAGGGTTTTGGACCTTCTAGAATTTTATTGAAATTATATATGTGGCTAGCCCCATATACATGAGTAATGGGTGCTAACGTGGCATCCTCTAGTACCATGGTGGTCAACACGGTAGGTCAACTTGCGGGAGGCATAAATTTTGCATAAGAGATTCGATTGAAGTGTGTTTTGCACCATTGGAAAGGTCACATTAGAAATTTTTAACCCCCAAAATTCCATTTGATTCCTCAAAATGGCCCAGAAAGGTTCTTGACCCCAATTTTCCAAACTGAGCCTTGCCACTAAAATGGCCCTGCAAGCTGATTCCTCTAATTTTTCCACTCTAAAAGCATCAAGATAGATGAAAAATAATATAATGATCCATTCCATATCACCTATGTTTGACCATGGTGGAGTATGGTTCACCATGGTTGACAATGTATGACCATGGTTGATTATGGTTGACCATGCAAGACCATGTTTGACTATGGTTGACCATGTTTGATCATTTTGGTTATGGTTGACTATGTTTGACCACATATGACCATGTAGACCATGGTAAGCTATGTAAGACCATGTAAACCATGGCTGAATATGGTTGACCATGATTTTCCACATTTAACTATAGTCAACTATGATAGATTATGGTTAACCATGTTGACTTTAGTTTACAATGGCCGAGTTTAGCTAATTTTTAATGACTTTAGTTGACTATTTTTTACTATAGTTGTTTATGGTTCACCATGGCTGGCCATTATTGACGATGGTTAACCATGGCTGAGTATGGTTGATTAAGTTGACCTTGTTGACCATGTTGAGAATGGGTGTGCATGGTTGTTTATGGTTGACCATGGTTGACTATGGTCAACCTATGGTTGACTTGGGTTTACTGTGTTCAACATATGAATGACTATGGGTCAATATGGTTGACCAAATTTGACCATGGTTGACCTTGTAGACTATATACGACCACATTTAACCATGTTTGACCATGGTTTCCTATGGTTGCCAATGAAAAGCTATAATTGACTATGGTTGAACATGGTGACACTATTGCCCATGTTTACCATGGTTGTCTATGGTTGACCATCGTTGACTATGATTTCCCATGATTTCTTATGTTTGACCATGGTTGGTTATGGTTTCCCATGTTTGACCATGGTTGAGTATGGTTGACCAAGGTGGACCATGGTCAATGCTTAAGCATGTTGACTATGGTTAACCACATTTGATAATGTAAACTATGTATGACCATGTTTGACCATTGTTGATAATGGTTTCCCATGGTTGTCCATGAAAGGTTATAGTTGACTATGGTTGACCATGGTTGAGAACATTTGACAATGGTGACCGTGTTGTCCATGTTGACTATGGTTGGATATGCTTGTCCATGGTTGACTATGATTTCCCATAGTTTTCTATATTTTACCATGGTTGACTATGGTTTCCCATGGTTGCTTCTGTTTGACCATGGTTAATTAGGGTTTACTGTGGTCAACAATCTATGACCATGGTTGATTATGTTGAATATGGAAGACCATGTTTGACCACGTTTCATCATGTTGAATATGGTTGACCATGTTTAACCACATTTGACCTATTGGAATATTCACCAATACTGAGAGGGGGGGTGAATTAGTATTGATCACTCTTTACCATTTTTAACCTTAAACACGTCATGTAAACAATAAACATTAACAATGAAATTCATCATAAAAAAAAAACAACATACACAAACACAATGATTTTTATGTGGAAACTGAAATAGGAGAAAACCATGTAATGCTTTTCTTATATCATTTTAAGATTACATTCATAGGAAGCACAAACTTCCAATATTCTCCAACACCAACTAGAAGGAGGAACCAACCCCCTGGTTTACAGGCACCAACCTGAAGGAAGCTACAACTCCTTGATTCACCAACACTGACTAGAAGGAGGCACCAACCTCCTAGATTTACCAGCTCCAACTGGAAGGAAGCACCCACTCCCTAAAGCAGAGGCACCAAACTATTGAATGAAAACACCAATATTCTCAACTAAGCACCAACTCAATACCAATCCAAGATATTCATACACAGAGTACTTCTAAATTCACTTGCATGCTTCATTCCATAGAAAATCCTTCAAACCCTAGCAAGCATCAGAGCATCATTCCCAGAATGTAGTCATTGATGGAAGCATCCAATAACAATAACATCCATTCACGATAGATTCCACTAATGACAACATCCACTCATGGCAACTTAACAACAACATCACAACTTTATAGCAAATCATACAGAAACATCACAACCTCACGAAAAAATCACAACTTCATAGCAGAGCATACGACAACATAAAAACCTAAAAACAACATCATGAAAACATCACAACTTCATAGAAGAGAATAGGAAACATCACAACCTCACAAAAGTG
Source organism: Picea glauca (assembly GCA_000966675.3). NCBI lineage: Eukaryota > Viridiplantae > Streptophyta > Pinopsida > Pinales > Pinaceae > Picea > Picea glauca. The sequence goes on along the minus strand of JZKD02S2280801.1, from coordinate 3,042 downwards.
CATATGACAACCTCACAACCTTACGACAACATCACAACCTTATAACATACCTTAAGAATAAGAAGGACCTTAAGAGAATCCCTTAGACTTCTCTTGCACACCAGAAAGACACCAAAACACCTTGGGTGCACCTCAAACTTGATATCTTCGCTGGTTTCACTAAAAACGTGAAATTCTATCATGTATTTATAGTAATTTTGTTCCCAAAAATTAGCTGAGTTGACCTTAATTTTTTGGCTGGGTTGTTGGATGAAAAAAATCATATCTCCTCATTCATAGGGATTTAGAGAGACTTCCCTATACCATTTGAAAGGTCTCGAAATAATATTTGCAACCATGTAACTTGTGATCCAATTTGAGTTAGTTATGAAGGGTAAAAATTCCCTCAAATACAGGGTATCCAAATTGACCAAAAGTTAATACTTTCAACAATCAACATCTTGCAATCTTTATCTTGGACATCTGTAAGCTTGTAATATTTATATTGGACATCTTGTGGGCTCCATTTATGTACAACTCAAAGTGGGCATGTTGAAATAACCACATGTTATCTCATCCTATGAAGGCCATTCTTAAAAGATACGCCATAAGGGGACCACTTTGGAGTTGTATACACTTATGTCAAGGCTCCTTCAGGGAACTTCAAGGCTTCTTCAAGTGGACACATCATTACTACTTCAGGGGATTCTTCAATTTGCTTTGAAATTGACTTGTCCTCATGGCTTGACTATTGCATGTTGACTTCTCAAGGCATCATCGACATGTCTTCAAGGATTCTTCTCTTGTATTCATGGCTTCAAGGATTCTTTACTTGGCTTCACGGCTTCAAGGCTTCTTCACTTGGCTTCATGGCTTCAATATTAAATCAATATCAAGGCTTCTTTAGTTTGCTTTATGGATTTGAGGATTCTCTACTTGGATTCATGGCTTTGAAGCTTCTTCACTTGGATTCATGGCTTCAATACTCAAACAATCTCCCTTTTTTACTGCCATATCATCATCATCACTGTTAAATCCTTATCATTACTTCCACATCATTATCATCACTACCACTTTGACATCAATGACAACATTTTCTCAAGAATATCCCCCTTTGTCATTGATGGCAACACCTTCATCCTTTTGCAGTGATGCATGCTCACTCTATCCATCACTTTGTTTCTCTCCCCCAAATTGAAATCAATGGAAAAGGGATCATTTTTTCTTATCATGTNATCACATACAAAAAGAAAACACACAAGGATAGATCCAAACCAAAAAACATGTTAACAAGGAAAACACATACTTTTCTATGTGCTAAAGACCAACTCGAAAAGAAAACACATATGGGAAAATCCAATTTGAAAAACATTGTCACAAGGAAAACACATCCCTTTCTATGTGCCAAATACCAAAAATTCCAACCAATCTACTAGTGTATGCAAGAGGTAGCAATGAAACTACCCAGAATCCTATGGAAAAACAACCCTCCTCCATGAAATGTTTTACCACACATCGACAACCACTACAAAACACCATAATCAAGACCAAATCCAAGAGAGGAATGAAAAACATGGAACAACAATCAAATTCCAGAGTGCACCATGATCACCAAGACAACCACAACAAAAAACCATAATCGAGACCATAACCATGAAACCCATGGGAAACATAGAGCACCCACAAAATTTTAGGATATGCCACAATGAGCATAATTCATGGCCCACTAAATTCTACAGTACACCACGATCTCTAAGAAAACCATGAAAAATCACCATATTAGAGACCAGATATAGGAAACTCCATAGTGCACCACAACAACCAAGATAACCACAACCATATATCATAGTTGATAATACATCTAAAACACCCATGACAAGAACACACCACCCACCAAATTCTAGGCTACATCGTGACAAGCACAGACCACCAAATCCCAACAACAACAAAAACACATGCTAAACCATATTGCATGATAAACCTATGGAATTAAATAAGGACTTAAGGGTGGAAAGGGAAGTGGTGGTAAGATAGGGTATCTACCTAATCCATGTTGCATGATAAGTGACACATATTCCACTTGCATTTGGCTGCATGGGCATCATTCATGAAGATGTTATGAAGATTTTTTTTTTTTAATTTAGTATAAAAAATAAGGCTAAACACATTCCCTTAAACCCTACCTCCCCATCATCTTAACAAATGACCCTACCATTACATACTTATCACCTTAGGACCTCCATCTCAGATACTGACAATACAAATGGAGGTCACGACTAGAGATTTTATGGCAGACCTAAACATTATTCATAAGGATATTATGATGAAATTGTTCGTTTGTACTTTGAGAGGAATTGCAACACATTAATGGTTTCATAAATATTGTCCAAGGTTTGTGTCTTCAATTTCAAGTTTCATCAAATCCTTTTGCAGGATTTTGTGATTGTGAGTAGGCTCTTGAAGAATCCCATGGATATGATTTTCAATAAGTTGGTTGAAAGGTATAAGGCAATAAATTATTGCTCTATGTTGTAGAAAAGAAATACCATCAGAGTGATGATCAACCCATCGTCTTATCTAAAGAGTTGTCAGAGCATCATGTAGTAGGGGAACAACCCCTAGTCACCTCCATCCCTGCAACAAGCCCCACTTCTACCAAAGCCCTGTCATATGAAGATGCCATTGTTGCACTAGAAGAACAATTGCATGACAAGTATGAGAAAGAGGGTGGCCATGTTTCTGGATTTGGATCTATGAGAGGCATACTCTTTGGTGTCTGTGAGAGGCATACTAATATTACCATTGAAGATATGGAAGAGGATTGCCCATGTGTTGATATGTGTACTACAAAATACCAATAAGCAAATGGAAATAGTGACCATGATCTCTTTGGTGTCCTTAAGATTGAGGACAAAGAGTTTGGACAGTTTCTTGAGGTCAAAAAAGTATATGTTGATCTTCTTGATTCTCTTAGTGAAAACATTGATTTACAACTCAACAATAACGGGTCTTATATTGTATATTTTGAAGGCTCTCCTACTTATGATATATGTATTGGTCGGA
>JZKD02S2280779.1:14445-26014 GCA_000966675.3 Picea glauca | reverse complement strand
TTTTTTTACTTAGGTAGTTTCTCTAGACCCTTGTGGTTGGTCATGGCTTGTCCTTCTAGATTCCATTTCAAGGCTAGTCCTGACCTTATGGCTCGTTATAACCATCTTATAGAGATCATTTACGGTGAAGGTGGGCATGTGAGGGTCTTGGGGTGGGTCTATTTGTTGATATTATGGTAGCTGCGGGAGGTATTAACCTCCACTTGTAACCTTTGACGAGACTAGAATATTCCAGGAAGCAAGAGAAACCCTAGAAGGCAAGTCGGCAAAAGAGAATATTTAATATTGAGTTTTTATCCCCAGGAAGAGAAGTCGGCCCAGACAGCTAAGAAGGAGCAGTATAAATACAAGGCTCTGGAGCTCATTTGTGACTCACTCACTCGAAAATGCATAAGACCAGTTGTGCGCAAGTTTGGATAGGAGTTGCAGTTGCAGTTGTTGCAACTTGTATTTCAGTTTCTGGCTTGGACTTTCTTCTTGGTCTTTCGCTATCTTTGCTTGGTGCACTAACCTTGGTTGGCTATTGATTTGCTACCGTAATTCTTCTCTCTGTCAAGGTTAAGGTGCTCAGGGGTGGCCTTTGTGCCTATGGTTGGGTGACAATATTGCTATATTGTCTATGGTTAAATGAGCACACCCACTTTTCTAACACTATTGTGACACATGACTTAGAGTTACCCTAGGTTTTTTCACTTTACCATTTGTAAAAGTTGTGTTATGTTATTGTAAAGGTTTAATATCTAGAAGCACACTTCCCCTTTAGCCTAATCATGGATCTATGTATGTATGTATGTCACATTTTGGCCTAGGTGATTATTTCCATAGCACTTTCAGTTATTTGGCACTTGAGATCATGTAAAACACCTTCATGTGGAGCAGTCTTCCCCTTTCTACATATTTCTATGAACTTGGACTATGGAGGGTCCCTCCCTTGAATGCCTATCCATGTTGAGGGTTGTTTTCCATGCATTATGGTTTATGAGGTGAGGACACATCATCCCCATTGGAGTGCTCCACCATTTGGCACACATTTGGAGGCTTATATCTTTCTTGAGGTGTCGTCCACCTTTTTTATGAGGCCATTGGCATCTTGCTTGGACACTGAGATTGTTTAGGACCCCTTCTTCTTGGAGGTGACCGTTGGCATCTTTTGAGGAGTTGGTTAAACCTTGGAGACTTCAACTATGGACCGTTAGAGCATTTGGAGAGGAGTCGTCCACCTCTTAGAGCCACACATGCCACCACTTGATGCCTTGCATGCTAGTCATTTCATCTTTTCAAGGGTCGATCTTGTTTGATGGAGGTTGTTAGGCCTCATTCCTTGATTTGGAGGATAGACGTTTGAGCCTTTTGACCTAGCTTTCTCCCATTTTTAATGGAGACATCCTCTCTCTAAGAAGACTTTTGTACATGTGGCATAACCACTTCATTGTTTATCCTCCTTGGGTAGTTAGAGGATAAAGATTCTTTATGATTTCCCAAGCTAGATCTAATATTTTCACCACTGATAATATTATTCTATTGAGAGGGTTGTTGAGCCTAAAAGTATATATAAGAGGCTCCCTTCCTTGGTTATTTTGATGTTTTTGGAATATTTGAGAGAGCATTTGTTGAATATCAAGCATTAAGGCTATTTGGGGGTTTTGTTCAAGGCTTTCTTTCATATGTCGCTGAATATTTGGTTCTTCAAGCTTGAAGTGGTGTAGACTATTTCACATAGCAAAGGCTAAGAGATTTGATCCATTTGAAGAGTACATCTACTACTTGGAAGGAATCTAGTATGGTAACACCTCTTTTCTCCTTTGTCATCTTAGTTTTGGAATTAATAGTTTGCGTGATATATCTTAGGAATACTTGGAAAGCTTATTGAATCCATTTCTAGAGTAAAGTTAAGTTGCTAGTTGAAGAAGCATCCTTTGGAGCCCTTCCTTGTGAAATTTCTGCATTTATTTATAGCATGTTAGGGTGGATCTAGTGAGCTTTCATGCCTCATTTCCAGCCCTAACTACATAAGAAAATAGGCCCTCTAAGATAGTCTTTGACCCCATTGCCCTAGGATTTTATTTGGCACTGGTTTCTCCCTTTAACCACCATAAAAAAATCTAAAAAAATATTTCAGTTTCTTTGTTTATTGAAATCTAACATAAATTTCTGAATATCTTTATTAGATTTCAATTTCAAGTCTAGATATTTTGCATAGCTAAAAAATATTTACTGGACTTGTTTTATTTAGATCACAATTTGGGAATTTGTTCAAGTTTATTCATTAAGCCCTAATTGTGATTTAATCCAAGTTGTTACTTCAATTTTATATCATTTACTTGTTGATTTTTCTGATTCTCAGATCTTGATAGTTATTGCCTTATGATTTCAAAACAAGATTCACTTTCATACCATAGTTATCATAGAATAACTGAAAATCTCAACTATAACAAAGCAGTGGAAATAACAAGATCTAGAAACATTAACCATGCACAGTAGACACAAGAACACAAGAATTTATCCCGGGAAACCCAACCTTGGGAGAAAACCTAGCAACCTTTCTTATAGAAGAATTCAGTCCAAGATATTACCAGTACATCACCATCATTAGATCAAGATACGATACAGAGAATGTCCTCCCCAAGCCTAGTGTCTCCAAGAGCTAGTGTCTCACTAGAATAGACAAAATATAACCAAGAGAGAGCTTCTCCAAGTCTAGTGCCTCTCCAAGTGTGGCGCACTCACCAAAATAACCAGAACTCCAAGATATAGCGAATATACCACAACTGCAGCTGACAACTGCCTAGTGTGCACTGCAAAAGGAAAGTTGTCTATGTCCAAATGAAATGACCCTGCCTGTATTTATACTTGTCCAAGCGCCTGTCTTTTTCCTGTGGGGCCGACTTCTCATTGTGGGTCTTCAATTTCACTTTATTTCTTTTTGTCTTTTACTGGTTAGGTTGACTTCTCTTCCTGGGTCTTCAATTTCTTACTAGGGCTTCTTTAATGGTCAGATGGGTCTTCTTGTACTTGTGGAGAATGATTGCTCGAAGTTGCAAAACTTCAACACTCCCTCTCAACGAGGGAGACATTCCCCATACTTGGATTTATTCTGTCATAGAAAGGTTGTCCTCATGAGCCATGTTGATGATCCATGTCTAGATAACTGTGTCTAGCACCTTGGATCTCAATGAAGACCACACTTGGACCATTCACTTTCACAAGTACACCCTTGTCAGTGGATGTCACCACAGGTAAACCCATGTGAGTGAATCTGCCATCCTCCGCCGGTTAAACCAGCAATCCAGGGAGAGTGACGTCCGATGCTATCTAACACGTGGAAGCACCTCAAGCACCTCGAGTCCACAGGTAAACCCCTGTAAATAAGGACTACGCCTGGACCCATTTACCACAAGTACACCCTTGTGATAATGTATCCTATCTCCATTGGTCTGCAGCCCAATCTAGGAGAAGATTCGCCCGATGCTTACCTGGGCCACTCACCACCACAAGAACACCCTTGTAAGTGAGTGTAACTTACAGGTAAACCCCTGTAAGCGAATCTGTCATTCTCTACTGGTTAAACCACTAATCTTGGGAGAATGACGTCCAATGCAACCACACACTGGAGGAATACTAGCACCTCAAGTCTTCTATCCTCCAGACTACGCCTAGGCCACTCACCTCCACAAGTACACCCTTGTGAGTGAGTGTCACTTATAGGTAAACCCTTGTAAGTGAATCTGTCATTCTCCACTCGTTAAACCACCAATTCTGGGCCACTCACCTCCATAAGTACACCCTTGTGAGTAGGTGTCACTTATAGGTAAACCCTTGTAAGTGAATCTGTCATTCGCCACAGGTACACCACTGTGCAGTGTGAATATTTGTCCGATGCTGCAAATCATCAACACTCCCTCTCAATGAGGAAAACATTCTGCATCATGCCAATCTCGTCTCTAGATACTGGAGCTTCACTGCTCCCTTTTGTATCATGTCTCGAATGATATGCAATTTACTCATCTGTGGATATGTACTGGAGCTTCACTGGTCCCTTCTTCACCATATCTCGGATGAAGTCCTGCAAGAAGCTTCTAAAGCCACACTGCTTCAAGACTTGCGACACTGGTTGTGACATACTCTGTCTCTGCTATACTGAGTGCTACAGAAACTTGCTTCCTGAAATCGTAATTGATCCCAAGCTGAAGCAGCACCCTGAGGTGCTCAATCTGTCCACTGCGCTCATAAACCGGCCGACCAGTTCGGTTTATTGGCCGGTTTGAACCGGTCGACCATCAAACCGGTCAAACTAGCCAGTTTCGATTCACCGGTTTTTAAAACACTGGTTGGTAGTGGGACAATATCATTTCAGAGGGAGTCTCTACCTCCCATGTTGTTGAGGGATGTCCTATATGTTCCAGGCTTGAAGAAGAACTTGGTGTCAATTTCCACTATTGAGGATAAGGGATATGAGGTATTGTTTTGTGATGGGCATGTGCTCTTGTATCCTAAGGGATCCAATATCACTTCGGCTAAAGTGATTGGGATCCGGCATGAAAAGTTGTACAAGATCGTGTTTCAGCCTACTAGAGCATTGATGCATAGTACCAGCAGCAGTGACCTTTGTGACTTATGGCATAGGAGGATGGCCCATTTGCACCATGGGACTCTGAGGATCTTGAGAGAGATTGTGACTGGAGTGCCAGAGTTCAATATAGAGCACCAAGAGGTGTGCAAGGGGTGTGCTCTTGGGAAGTACACCAAGGCTACTTTTCCAAGCTGTGACAACAGAGTAGCTGGTATTCTTGATCTGATTCATACTGATGTATGTGGCCCTATGTCTTTTACCTCTTTGACTGGTTTTTTTGTATTATGTCACTTTCATTGATGACTTATCTCCAAAGTCTTTCATTTTCTTCATGAAGACCAAGGGACAGGTCTTCCAGCGGTTCCAAGAGTTCAAAGCTCTTGTGGAGAACCAAACTGGGAAGAAGATCAAAGTGTTGAGATCTAATAATGGGGGTCAGTATACCTCTAATGAGTTCAATGACTTTTGTGCTAGGGAGGGCATTAAGAAAGAAGTGACAGTTCCTTACAACCCATAGCAGAATGGGGTTGTTGAGAGGAAGAAGGCGGCTGCGAGAGCCATGTTACATGATCAGGGGCTACCACTGTTTCTTTGGGCTGAGGCTTGCAACATTGTAGTTTATCTGCAAAATCGGAGTCCACATAGAGTCTTGGGGGACAAGATTCCTGAGGAGGCTTTCTCTGGGAAGAAGCCTGAGGTGGGGCACTTTAGGATCTTTGGGTTCCTTACTTATTCACATGTCCCTTCTGAGAAGAGGATAAAGCTAGATCCCACGACAAAGAAGGGCATCTTTGTTGGGTATAGCAAGACCTCAAAGGATTTCCACATATACATTCCCTCTTTGAGGAAGACAGTTGTGCGACAGGATGTGAGATTTGAGGAGGATAGAGCCTTCTGGAGGTTGTGAGATATGGAGCAGGGGGAGCAGTAAGCTCCTGAGACACAGGTGAGTCCTTCACGGAGCATAGTGACACAGAGTCCAGGACAACCTGCTTCAGGGACTACTGGTCCATAGGTGACAAGGTCACAGGTTACTGGTCCTCAGGTTACTGGTTCACAGGGTACTATTTCTCAATCTACTGGTTCACAAACGACCTCAGGATCATCTTCAGGTACACAATTTTCAGGTGGTGGGATTGAGGAGGAGTCCCCCCCACATGGTGCTACTTCAGAGAAGAGGAAGCCCAAGTGGCTTCGGGACACTTTGAAGGAAGCACAGGGTTCAATGGGGAATCCCAGGTAGACTGTGAGGGAGAGTAAACCTCCTGAGAGTTTTTGCAACTATCTTGCAATGGTGAGAAACATCAGAGAGTCTGAGCCTTCCACTTTTGAGGAGGCAGCAGGTCTAGAAGGACGCCATGGTGGAAGAGTACAATTCCATCATGAAGAATGATGTTTGGGAGGTGGTTCCAATACCTGAGGGGAAGTCAGTGGTGACTTCCAGGTAACTCTAGAAGATCAAGTATGTTGTTGATGGCAGCATTGAGAAGTTCAAAGCTCGGTTTGTGGCTCAGGGGTTCTCACAGGTAGAGGGAGTTAACTATGATGAGACCTTCGCTCTAGTTGATACCTCGATCAAGGCAATGATCTCCATTGCAACAAAGATGGGTTGGAAGATCCATCAGAAGGATGTGAAGATCGCATTTCTGAATGTATAGAGGAGGAGATGTACATTGAGCAGCCTCAAGGCTTTGAGGTGCATGGAAGAGATTCTCATGTGGGAAGACTAAAGAAGGCATTGTATGGGCTGAAGCAAGTTCCTAGAGCTTGGTATTCCAGGATAGATACATAGTTGCAGTAGATGGGTTTCGAGAAGAGTGAGGCGGATCCCAACTTGTATTACATTGTGGTTGGAGAGGATCCTCTCATTCTTGTGCTATATGTGGATGATCTCTTCATTACAGGGATTGCGAGACTCATAGTTGGTTGCAAGGAGAGCCTTGCTTCAGAGTTTGAGATGAAAGACATTAGTCTAATGCACTACTTTTGGGATTAGAGGTTTGGTAGGAGCCTGGACACATCTTTCTAGGACAGGGAAGATATGTTGTTATTGTAAGGAGATTCTGGATGGAGGACTGTAGGCCCATGTCCACTCCTATGATAACCAATTGGAAGAAGCTTCATTCTTCTGAGTCAGAGTTGGTTGATCCCACATTGTATCGTCAGTTGATTGGTCCGTTGATGTATCTGGTCAACACCAGACTAGATCTTTGTTTTTTTGTCAACTCACTTAGTCAGTTTATGGAGGAGCCTCGGAGAGTACACTGGGTGGCAGCAAAACATGTGTTGAGGTACCTTATGGGTACGGTAGATTATGGCCTGAACTATGAGAGAGGGGATGGAGTTAGATTGATTGGCTAAACTGATTCAGATTGGGCAGGATGTGTCAGTAATAGGAAGAGTACCTCAGGTTGTTGCTTTGGATTGGGCTCGGCAGTGGTGTCTTGGTTCAGTGGGAAGCAAAATTCAATGGCTTTGAGTTTTGCAGAGGCTAAGTATATGGCAGCGAGTCAAACCAGTTGTGAGGCCATTTGGCTTCGCAAGTTGTTGGCTGGGATATTTGGTGTACATATGAGACCCATGGTGATTTACTGTGACAATTAGAGTTGCATCAAACTCTCTGAGAATCCAGTTTTTCATGGCAAGTCTAAGCACATCGAGATTAGATATCACTTCATTCGGGATTATGTTCAAAGAGGAGCAGTTGAGCTAGAGTATATATCTAAAGATCAGCAGGTGGCAGACATTCTCACTTAAGCTTTGGGGAGAGGGAAGTTTGTGCCCTTCAAAGATAAGCTTGGGGTGGTAAGGAACACTTTCCACGGTAAGAGGGAGTGCTGAATTAAAAATAATAAAGTACCAAGTGTTGACACTCGAAACTGAAATGGGCTGCAGCAAATCAATCCCGAGGCAACCTCGAACCACTTTGGATTGGAAGGCTGCCCTCCCCCAACCCGAGAGGGATCTCTCGAAAAATGTCACAAAATCAATTGAAATAAGCGTGAAACGGTGGGCAGATTTATGGGTAAAAGATGGTCTTGGATTTTTGGAGTTTGGGTGTTAAACCAGGGAAATGATTCATTGGGCATGGAGTCAAATGAAAACCGAGGAAAAGAGACAATAGCAGAAATCAAATAACTTGCGGAAAGTGAGGCAAAGTAAGTCTATCTTTCAGCGCTTTGAAAAATCATGATGCGGCAGTGGAAAGAAAAAGGAAAGGCCGACGTAGCAAAGGATACATGCAGAAATCTGAAAATGCAGATTGGTCTTACACAGTTGATAGTTGGTGCAGAGGAAAGGCAATAAACACTTGCAGAGAACCCAAATTCTTTTGTTATAGTAGTGGTCGTACTAAAGTATAACGAAGCACACCGGTTAGAGGAAAACAAAATGTACTGCAATTGTGATGGATTAAGGAAGACCTAAAGAAATGATAACACATCAACTGTGAGTAAGGAACATACATAATGAAATCCAAACAAATTTAACACAGCTGAAGGAGAAGAAAACATGCTGAAAGAAATCGACTGTGATGAATCTCACAGTCGCAAGCAAAAATCATCTTTATTACTCCAATCTGGTTTACAAGAAACTCAGTCATTACAATGAAACTCTCTTGACAGAGGTTTTTCTCCTAGTCCCGCGCTCCTCTGCCCCCTTTTACATACATCATTCTTTTAAAAAAAAGAAAAAATGAGACTCTAGGCGTTCCAGGAATCTGAAACGGTTCGCCTTCTCATGGAAAATTTCGAATGCCAGGTGTAAGCTCTGCAGGCTACTCGAACTGCTACCAATGGCTTTGACAAGTGGACAAAATGATCCCTACAGCTGTAACGGATTTCTCCCTAGTTGCCCGTCAATCATTATGAACAATAACAGTCTTGAGGATGAGTCAGGTACACGAAATCAACTTTCTCGTAGCGTCCTTCCATTGTCTACTGTATTACGTACAGTTCGCATCACAATTGCAACTGCTCTAGCATCCAAACCAGAAGTGGGCTCATCCATGAAAATTATATAAGGATTTGCAACAAGCTCCACAGTTATTGTTAACCTTTTCTGTTGTTCAGTTGATAATTCAGATATACCTGGCAGGCCTACCAGTGCATCCCTTAAATTGTCTAATTCCACAAGTTCAATGACTTCATCAACAAAAGCAGTTATGGTTTCTTTGTCAACATCCTTTGGAAGATGGAGAAAAGTCGAATATAACAAGGATTCTCTGACAGTAACCTGTGGAGAATGTATATCATTCTGTTCGCAATAACCAGAAATACGAGCCAAGGTCTCTTGACTTTTGGGAAATCCAGAGATTCGGATATCACCCTCAATGTATCCTCTGGTCTTTCTTCCAACTAAGACCTCCCTGAGAGTTGTCTTCCCGACACCACTAACCCTCATCAATGATGTAAGAACACCAGGTCTAAATGCCTCAGTCACTCCTTGTTCCTTCATTTCCAGGGGCATATCAGCAAAGTAATTGACATCTTCAAAAGACATGGCTAGTGCTTTGAATGGAAGAATCATTCCTCTCTTTGGAGGAACTTCTGTCACAGCAGCGTCCAAACCCAACTCATTATTTCCTTCTAGACTAGTTGATTGGTTGCTCATTCCACTGATCTACATTTCAAAGGCATTATTGTCATCTGCATACATCAAAAGGGAATACCAATAGCCCCATATCCACCATTTCGGGATGTTCTCTCTAGGGAGAATGAATCCTCCAAGCATGAATATAAGCAAAAGAGATATAAAGCCTCTCGTATTAGCTAAGATCATTGTCTTGAAAACTCCTGCCATAGGACGGAACAGGGACGATACCATCTGATGAACGAGGAAGATAACAAGAAATTGTCGAAAGAACCTGCTAGCTTCGGAGGTAAACCCATTGGTATAGTAAGTTATCAACACCCAAACTCCAGCCTCCAACACTGATATTGGAATTCTGAGTAAAAAGGTAGGAATAGTGAAAGCCCATGCAGGATTAAAAAGTGAATCCCATTGTTTGAAGAACACAGGAAGCCTGACAATTGTCATCGCCAATTCTGCAAATATATTGAACATGTTGGCGAGGAGGCTGAAAATAAGTGCTCCAAGGTATATATTTGTATTGTTTCGGGACCCGAACCCTAGACCAAGTGCGATAGCTATTTGGGTGTGAAAAGCTAATGTCTTCCAGGCTGAAAATATATAAAGTGTCCTTGCTGGTATACCCCAGCCTCTTATCACCCAAATCCATATGCCTCCCCTCCAGCGCCTTCAGCATGGCTCAGCTCGGGAAATAACAGAGCCGAGGATCGCCTAGCGAGGGATCAAAGTTCGTCTGCCCCGACACCAACTTCAGTAACACCATCCCGAAGCTGTAGACGTCGCATTTCTTGGTGGCAATAGATTACCGAAGCCACTCGGGCGCCAAGTACCTGGGCGTTCCTCACAGAAACGGCAACAAAATGAACACCACCTTTCTCTGTGGTTCGAGCAAGAAGAGTAGAAACAAGATGGCCAGCCCGACGTGAATTTGACGTTGGCATGCTTCCTTTTCAATGTTTAATATATTACACACTTTCCCAGCTGAGTCCTATTTTGCGCATGGCTTTTGAGAATTACAGTAATTTTGATCAATGATGATAGGATTCGACACATTTTCTATCTTTACAATTTGAATGTGATGCCTCGAGCAAAGCCAGAGCCACCCTGAGTTTAGTCGAAACCTGCTCTCTCATTCTCCAACCGCCAGCCGGTGCATACAAACATCAAGCATATCGTGTACCTGTGCATGTTGTGGCGATCGGTTTATGGATTTGGCAGTCCGACGGGCAAAACTAATTCTGGAAATGACACCGGTTATACTGAGCACTGTCTATGTTTAGACGGATGGTGCGTTTCTGGTCTTCTCACGGATTCTGTCTGCCAAGTGTTCTGACACCTGGGGAGACCTGGAGGAGGCGGCTCCAATGCTTTCATATAATCGCGACCGTTTTTAATTAGAACGCCACAATGCAGTTAGGCCAGAACGGTTCACGTCCCAAAATAATTATTGTTGCCCAACGCTCCAATTGCTGAAGAGTAGTTGAATTTCCAAAGTTGAACTTTGTTGCTCCCTCCGGTGGCACTAAAGAAGAATCCAAACTTATGGCTGTGTTGGTCTCTGAAGATAATGATAAATCCAGCCCAGTATCTTTATCAATCACTACAGTATTTTCTATGAATGAGAAGTCTCTGCTTCACCATGCCCTTCAGTATTCGAGGTAGTAGAAACATTTTGCACTGTCACATGCTGAACAGCACAGTCAATATTGGAACAAAATGTTTCTCTTTGACCAGATTCAAATGGAGAGGGTATCATTTCACTTGGAATGCTCCAATACCTTCCTGGCCATCAAATTCTTTCATACCAACAAGCATCTCAATTGAGTCCCCACCTGATTCAAAGCATCCTGTGAACAAATCTGGAATGTTGTAAAATGGTTCACCTGTTGTTAACTTCCACCTATCATTCCCTGGATTCACACACTCGCTAGATCCAACACCAGAGCTGCCAATGCAAGACAATGAGCATTCACTTCCTCCTAAACCGATACTTAAGTTTCCTTTGGCTTTCAATTCTATAGCATGATCACAACTTGCAGAAATAAGATCATGTTTGAAGCATTGCATGTTCTTGGGTTTTTTTGAACCATCAAACATTTCAATGCTGCCAGCCTCTGTACTGCAATCGTCATATATGCTTGTCCAGTTGTGAGTATCTGCACATGGAGTCAAATAGTCATCCCACACTTCTTCACTTTCTTTACGACAACCCTCAATTAATGCTGCTGAACTTGATGTTCTCTCCCCCTGTTTGCATTTGATATCAATTATTTTAAAGCGATTGCATTTGTTTTCATCAGGCCATTTTGCAGTATTATCAAGAGATAATTTACTTGAAACTGGTGAAATAGCATGCTTGGGCTTTCCAGTATTGCTTACTTTTATGTGGCTTGATAAAGCTGAGGAATC
>JZKD02S2280779.1:0-14435 GCA_000966675.3 Picea glauca | reverse complement strand
TCATGAGGTCGAATTAGGGAAAGAGGCGCCCCCATTCTTGGCATTCTTCATGAGTTTTGAGAGTGCAAGAGAAAGAGAGACGAGTTAAGAAGAGGAGTCGTCCTGCTAAGATAGTGGCACGATTCCCAAGGTGGAAAACTAGCACAGAAATCGAGGAGAGATTAACAGCAATAGCAGCTGGTCGTAAAGTACGGAATGAGACAGGCCGTTCACTGTTGGAGGGCACAGAAGTCGAGGCATTCTTGCTGCATAAATTTCTGAGCAAGTAATGGCATAGAAATCAAGACTTATAGCAAGCATAAATTTATGAACTGAGTTGACAGTCAGCTGGCACGAATTTCGAGGCACCATATAGACTCATTTGTTAGTACATTCGTATTGTGTACGGATTTCTGGGCACAAAAATCGAGGAGTTGTTCCTTCAATGTTTTCTGGGCAGTTTTTGGTTGCACGAAAGTCGAGATAAGTTGTATTAATCGTTGTTGTAATTTGTTGTCAAAAAGAAATTTCTCTGAACTCTGAAAATAATAAAAGCCTCCCCTCTCTCACTAGTTTTTCCCTTGTGGGTTTTTCCAGGGACTTGATTTTGGACCAAAAATATATGAGTATTAATTTTCTGGGTGTGTTTATTTCTGAGTTATTGTTGTAGCAGACTTCATGTGTTTCTGTAGTATTTAATTTTCTGCTTACTAATTTGCAGCCAGAATTTGCAATGCGGGTTGGGCATTAAACTATGTGTCTCAGTGAGACTAAAAACCGGGTTGGGATCTGAAATTTCTACACATCAATTATGGGCAATTAAGTTTTCGAGTTGTATAGAAAACAAGTTGGTATTAAATTTAAAGTGGCAACAATTGTAGATCAGATCCAGATTTTAAGGCATTTTTTCAGGCCTCGGATCCATATCTCCAGGGAGACTTCAAGGCAGTAGTTGAGCATTTGATTCAAGGTTTAAAGATCATATATAATACAGCAGAGAACAACAACTGTCCAAATCTAATTCGACATCTTCAGAGCAGTTATTCTTAGTCAAAATCAATCAATAATCCCAGATTTGATGGAACCAAGATCAAGAGTTAAAAACCATTCCAGATCTAAGAATATTTTATTTCCAAAAGCAGGCATTGAAAAATTTTGTTGAGTTGGAGAACAGAACCCATGGCAGCAGTGTCGGCAGTTAAAGAATCAATTCCAGATTTCATGCAGCAAATTAGAAATTTGTTTTATTTTAGTGATAGGTTTTGCTTCCTAGAAATTGATAACAGTTGGTATTGTATTGCCTATTTAAAATTATCATTTTGGGGGTCCTGGGGAGAATCTTCCTCTTAGAAGGAAGCAGGGGTTCGAGTAATGGAAGAGTGAGGTCTAGTAATTGTAAGGAGCTTCATGTCCTGCAGCAATTCATGCTCGGAGATTCAGACACTCTGCTAGTTAGACTGTGCATCTTTGTAACTTTATTTTTCTGTCTTATTTCAATACAATGGAAATTTTTGCGATGCATTAATTTCTACATAGATTCAACTTCGATTACAGTAAAGATTTTACTGTCAATTACCTATTTTTTGTAAGTTGTATTGAAGTGCTTGTTTCAGATTCAAAATATCATTTTCAGTTTGAAAATCTTCTTGGTGAATGTATGAGTTAAACAGATTGTCAAACTTATGTATTTGTTTGTTCCTTGTTCCTCCATATTTCATTATCCATTAAATATGTAGCTATCAGTGTGAATGCCCCTGACTATATGAAGTTCCTTGTTCCTCCATATTTCATTATCCATTAAATAGGTAGCTATCAGCGTGAATGACCCTGACTATATGAAGTACTGCTGATCATTTGAGATTTAGTTGATGAGCTTTATCAGGTCTTCAACCCATCCAACTCACTTGACCCACCTATCAACCAAACCAAATCATTGCAATAACTGAGGTGCCCTAGATTTTCCCTATAGGAGTCTAGTGCAAACTTTAGGGATAACAGGATCCACCGAATCTGAATCTGAAGTAGAATCAATCAACTTCTTCAGATTTGTCTCCATAGGTGTAGCCATGGACTTGTAGTCTATCATATCGAACCTTATCAATATCCCCTAACTAAGGAAGATCTCATCTAATCTCTATCACACCTCCAATCTCGAGAAATAGTACATCTAACCAAGATCCTCCACCTCGAACTCTAAGGCCAACTCCCTCTTGTACCTAACAATGAGCCACTCTGTTTCAAATCATGAGCACCAAGATCAACAGATCACCATCAACAACCTTGCGGTAAAGGTTGAAATCTGCATCATTCGGTTAAAACCAAGCTCGTCCAAGTATCCATTGATCCTGGAGTACCATGCTCCCTCTGAACTGTTATTGCACAATTTGTAGGTTGGGAAAAGCCTAACCCAAACCACAATATGGCGACAACTAAGAGAACACCTACCCACTATCACCTTAGATAGGTATTCTCGTCACTTTAGAGGTGAAGTGATCACCTCAAAAGGGAAATCTTGGGTGACCCTAGGGAGAAATGATACGGAAAGTGAGATAATGAGATGAATGCCCCTATAGGTCGAATTGCTAAGTGGAGGATGGCTTTGATGGCACGTCTCGAAAGTGTTTTAAGGTTGCCAAGTCTTTGAGTACCTGCGAAAAGTGTTTGTACCTGCTTGAAACACAAGAAAAGCCAATTGTACGAACTATATGTTAGGTGGACGAGCAAGTTAAGCTTGTTGTCCCTATTTGCAGCAATCAACAATAATATATATATCAGCAAGAAAATAGTTGTTAGAGCTGCTAAATAAATGCCAAAAATCAAGATAGTGATGCAAGAGCTAAGTTGGGTATGTAATGTTCCTAACCCGGCTATTCAAGTAAATGTTGTTAATCTCATGTGACCAAAAATCTGATCTAATACACTGGGGGTTTCTGGATGCATTTTAGATGTGTATGTGTATAATTAATTGTTTACAACATATATATGGAGCATACAGATAATAAATGAGACAAAAGACTGTAAATCATATATTATGAAATCTCCGGAGTACAATGTTGAATGCGACAGAAATAAAATAAATCACTTGGCTAGATCAAATGACAAAAGGATCTTAGCCGGAATACAATAAGAAAACTAAAACAATAATACCTAATAATAGAAGACCACTGCGGGAGCAATGGAAGAGGTGCAAGATCTACTGCAAGCTACAGCAGCTCATACGGCAACTGCTGCAAGTCTGGAAAGTTCGCCCTGGTGGCTAGGCCTCTCAGATCTACCTAGATACTGTCCCAAACAGTGCGCCCTGCTGTCTCTCTCAGTCTTGGTGACTGTCCGGTCCTCTGCTGGTATCTCTGGACCCCGGATTGATCCCCCTGGGGAAATGCGCCCCCTCTGCTACTGGAAACCTACGCCCTAGTGATTCCACCATCGGAATCGAATGATATGTGTCTCAAATTGATCGCATTGGCCTACTGTGAAATGGGTCAAAAGGATTTCCCTGGATCTGATCTGATGATCACTCGGGAACCCCAATTGTGTCCTGCCCAAGTGTTGCAACCTCAACGGCTGGAAAATGCGCCCCAGATGATTTCTCCCTCGAAATCTGACAAGAAACTGGTCAAAAGATGCGCCTTGCCTTCCTCTCAACTAGGTAAAAAGTGAATCTTTGGATTCTCCCTGTATGGGACAAGTCGACTCAATACCTCCTCAAAAGTTGCGCCCTCACCCTGGATAAGTGCACCCTTGCTGTTGGAAATTGTGACACTGCTACTGAAGACTGATGGAAGACCTATGTGATCTCCCCGATGACTAGGGTGTGTCTCTCGACACCAAAATCAGCCACTAGTGTATTCCTCCTGGAATCCACTGAGCTATCTCTCCTTAGATGCGCCTCTCTCCCCAATGACAAGTCAAAATCTGCATAATGATGAATTGGGTCGCTTTACCTTCTCTTATAGCCGCTCGAAACCCTAATTCGTTGTTGACTCTATTTTTAGCTCATTTGTTCTATTTTTAGCTCAAGTTGGCTTAAAAGCGCTTTTAGCCACTTTTAGCTCAATGTCACTTTCAAATTATAAGACCCTCAGCTGGAGTGACCGAGACCATGTTTACCCCTTTCTGGCCCTGGCTATAGTCTAATGGGGTTGTTAGACCATTAAGCCTCCTCTCTGAAGCTCCTATTTGGAAAGGGACATTACAGTCCTCCCTTCCCGAAATTGCTTGTCCTCAAGCAATACCAATCCAGGTTGTTGCAACACCTGCTCGCTCTCCCAAGTAGCATCCTCTACTGGAAGCCCTCTCCATCTAATCAAACACTCTCTGATGACCCCGCTCCTCAGTTTCTGCTCTCGGAACTCCAGTACCTCCTCCGGAACCAACTCCAACTGTCCCTCCTCATCTAATGGGAGAAGCTCCTCTGATGTGTTGATGAATTGTCCCACGGCCTTCTTGAGGCAAGATACGTGGAACATGTTATGAATATTGCTCCCCTCTGGAAGCTCTAGCTCATAAGCAACCTCACCTACTCGACGCATGATCCTGTAAGGTCCATAAAATCTGGGCTTGAGCTTCTCGGCCCCACTCTTCTTCAGAGATGACTGTCTATAAGGTTGGAGTCTCAAGAAATCCAAATCACCAACCTCAAAGATACGCTCTATCTTGTGCCTGTTCACACTCATCTTCTGTCGATTATGTGTTGTCTGCAGGTTCTCTTTTAGCAATTTGAGAATCTCCTGACTCTGTGTGATCCAATCCTTGGCCTTGGGAGCTCTGCTCTCCCTGAAAACCAAGTTTATCAAAGTGGGAGCATCATACCCGTACAATGCTCGGAAGGGTGTCATACCAATGGACATGTGGAAAGTGGTATTGTAACAATGCTCTCCTAAATGTAGCCACCTAACCCATGTTCTTTGTTGTCCACCCACATAGTTCCTCAAATACCCTTCAACCCACTTGTTGACGATCTCGATCTGCCCATCTGTCTGAGGGTGATAGTTGGTGTTGGGTGTCAACTCTATCCCCACCAATCTAAACAACTCCCTCCAGAATTTCCCAATAAACCGACTGTCCCTGTCACTGATGATGTTCCTCGGCAACCCATGAAGTCTGAAGACCTCTCTGAAGAATAACTCGACTACCTGAACTGCGTTGTACTATGTCAGTATGGCATAGAAGTGAGCAAACTTGGTCAATCTGTCGACCACTACATAGATGCAGTCTTTACCCTAGACCTTGGGTAGGCGTGTGATGAAGTCCATCGATATGCTCTCCCATTTCTGCTCTGGAATGGGAAGTGGCTGAAGTAGCCCTGCTGGAAGCGTATGCTCTGACTTGTTCTGCTGAAAAGTCACACACTCACTAATGTACCTCATAACGTCCTGTTTGAGGCCCTTCCATGAGAACCTCTCCCTGATCTTCCTGTAGGTTTTGAAAAACCCTTGATGGCCTGCTAGTGGTGAATCATGAACTGTTGTGAGGATCTTCTTCTTGAGCATTGAATCTGGTACTAAGTAGACTCTGTCCTTGTCGAATATGACATCGTCAATGACCCTGTACCTATCATCTTGAATCTGTCCATCTAGAACCTTACAAGCGAACTTGTTCTTGGAATATTCCACTAAAAAGTGAGATTTCCAATCTGCTGAAATCTCCATCAAAGAACATGTCGCAGGTCTCCTAGATAGTGCATTGGCCACAATGTTCTTCCCCTTGACATACTCTATGTCGAAGTCGAATGCTTGCACCTTCGTCACCCATTTCTGTTGGCGCTCACTGAGGTCCTCCTGCTCAAGGAAATACTTCAAGTTGTTGTGATCTGTTTTGACCACGAATTTTCCGCCCACCAAATATTGTGTGAATTTGGTCAAGGCATGCATGATTGCCATCATTTCCTTGTCATAAATGGAGTGCAACCTCTCAGGTTGACTAAGCTTCCTGCTCTCGAATACAATGGGGTGTCTTCCTTGCATCAAAACTGCCCTGATACCCTCGCCAGATGCATCACACTCTAATACAAATGGCAAAGTGAAGTCTGGTAATGCTAACACTGGACAAGTGCCCATGACTTCCTTCATGTGATCAAAGGCTTTCTGTGAGTCATCGGTCTAGATGAAGGCCCCATGTCGAGTGAGATCTATAAGTGGTGCTCCAAGCTTAGAAAAACCCCTGACAAACCACCTGTAATAGCTGCATAACCTAAAGAAGCTCCTCAACTCTGTCACGTTCTTGGGTGTTGACCAATCCAGAATGGCCCTGATCTTCTCCTGGTGCACCTGTACCCCCTGTGCACTGATGATGTGGCCCAAGTAAAGCAGCTCTGTCATACCAAACTCACACTTGGATTCTTTGGCTTATAGTGACTGTATCTCCATGATACTCAGTACCTCATCCAAGTGCCTAGACCTGCTTAGAAGAGAAACCCTTGATCGATGACGTCGACTCTTCAATGCCTTCAATCCCCAACTCTACACCCACACCCTTAGTTGGCATAGAGCCCATAGTTGGTTGTTGGGGAACCCCCTATCCATCTAGCATTCAACCTCAAGTTGTTCATCACCAAGGATCCATCTTAACACTAGATCTATTAAGAACCAAGTGGGATCAAAAAACTTGAGGTGCAAACCTCAACGTTTTTGCACCCTAAGATACTATTTAATAAACGTTGAGGTTTACACCTCGCTTCTTTAGATCCCTCTTGACACATAATAGGTACAAGGTTAACATTAATGTATATTAGTTATTTGTAGTTGTTTAAATATTGTAGGTCGTGTTATTGCACAGTTTGTAGTTAGGATAAAAGGCAGATGTAAAGAGACAAACTGGCGTAACTGAACCAATCCCACCCAATGTCACCTCGATAGGAAAGTTCTTTTTGTTTAGGGAGGTAAGACCCAGGGGAGATGTCCCCGGTGACCTGGGGTTTTGAGAAGGCAAAGGATTGAAGGTTAAGAGATAAATTCCCCCTCACAAGTCACCATCGAGCAGATAGTTCGGCTAACCAGCCAATAAAGAGAAGTATAACCAAAAAAAGGAGATGTACCTGCCCGAGACAAAGCAACAAAAGATATATATATGCAAGCTTACTCGCTTAGTTAGTACTTCATATAATCAATGACTATCTGATATATAAGCAATTGAGCAATAAATATTGATGAAGTCAATGTTTATATAATAGCAACGATGTACAATATCACTTCTTCAATAAATGCTAAAGGAACGTGGCATTCAATGTAACAATCAACACTTCATTTAAATAATGCCTTAAACAACCATTCAATTGCTCACAAGTAAAACGACAGCTGCACAATGATGTTTATAGCAAAAGATGACGACAGCAATTGGTTAGTAGGGTTAGTCTTTAGGCTAGGGTTAGAAAGATTAGTAAATTGTTTTAAGTGTTTGATTGAAGTTGTGATCAAGTTACTCAAGACAAAGGAGGTCTTTAGATCAGTGCCTTAGGGTTAATGGAATCAAAAGTAGAGGACACAAAAGTTGAAGGATCAAGTGAAAGTAATAAGACTAAGGACAAGAGGGTTAGACCTTGAGGTGTTGCTAAGGCAAGGCCTCAAGGATGAAACCCTAGGGGAGAGAGGCTCACTTTGGTGTAGGGGAACTAGGTCTCAATGCTCTCTCCTCCTTCCTTAGCTTTAATGGCAAATCGGCTAGCTCAAAGATTGTATAAGACCAAGACAAGAGATTTTGCAAGCAACGTGTTGCTATAGCAAGGCTTTACTAGGCAAACCCTAGGAAAAATTGGCTCAACAAGGTGTAGGGGAACTAGGCCTTGATGCGTTTTCTCCTTCTTAGCTCAATAAGAAAAACGGCTAGCATGGAAGAGGAAGAAAAGAGTGTTGCTAAGGCAAGGCTCTATCTCTCTTCAATAATGGCTCAAAATCTTGACGGGGACATGAGACAAGGACGTACAATGTGTGCTTGTCACCTAGGGTTTATTCAGCAAATCATAACAATAGATGCAACAAATAACAATACAACCATTCAATTAATAAGTTTTGCAGAAATTTACTTACATTTCACCAAGAAATAACATAGCAAACCCTAGTTGTAACACCTTCCACCAAGAGATATGCCAAAAATGCCAATAGAATTCCAAAAATGCCTTCCTTCAACAAGTGTGTCTCCAATTTCAGCCAAGAACACCAAGTCTAGCACAAATTTCAGACCTCACTAATGAGTGAGTGAGAGATGATGATAAAATGAAGGTTGAAACCCTCAATTTATACAGTACAATGACCTAATTTCACTTTTAGGTCATAAAAAGGCCGACAAGGCCAAAATACTAAAAATCATACTGTTTTACATTAAATGATTAAAATTAAACCCTAATCAAGCAATAGAGAGACCTCATGCCCCTTTTAGGGTGATGTTAGCCCTTTCTAGGGAAAATGAAGCATCCTGGAGCAAAACGTTAACCCTCCTTGGGCTTCTCCAACCTGCCACACATGCCAAAACTGTCCCAGCTATCTCCCAAAACGTCCATGCTACTAAGTGACGTCATGGTCATGAAGGGTGACGTCCTAGGCCTTCCAAGGCCAATGTTCCACTGAAAAAGGGCACAACCCCCCTAGGTCAAGCTCTGTCCGGGTGCCTCTACAAGACGTCCTCCTTCTCTCCTGTGCAAGCCCCTTTGTCCTGTCTCTGCCCCCTGTTGGGGTCTCAGCATCCATTTGGTGGGCTCTTCAACCCCATGGAGGTCCGAACTGCTCATCTCCCCATGTGTACCTGTCCAACATGGTACCTGTCTGTCGGGCATGATCCTGCACATCAACAGCTACGCCCTCCATGGGCTCATAAGTCACAAGGATCATAGCAATGTCAATCACTTCTCATCATCAATATTATTAAACATGTGCATAAAACCCCTATTACCCTAGTTAAAAGCTCAAAGACATTATACAAGCCTACAATACAAGTTTGGGGAAAGTGACAGGGCGTCCTATTGGGCTAGTGTCCACTGGAAGAGGAAAGTTTCCAGAAGAGACTTCATCTAAGCCATGTAAGTGGGTGATGTGGATAAGGGATGTCCTGAAAATGGGTGCAGTGAGAGCAAGGGAGTGCAAAGTTTTACCTGTGAGTGCCTTTGTAGAAGGCGAGTTGCACCTGTCCTGGATGCAATTTTCCCAAGCCCAATTTATGCCTTTTATTCTTTATTCTTATTGCTTTTTCTTCAAGAAGCTAATTAGGGGACACTGCCCTGGCGTGGTGACCAGTTGTGGCAGCGTTACCCATAAGTACTTTCACAGAAATGAGAAGGTTGGCTCGTGATGAGACCCCCTTTCTCTTGGCCATGCAACCAAGAGTCACTACCCTGCCGTGGTAACTAGCTGCTAGTAGTGTCATACTATTAGATACCCGTGGACCTAATAGGTTGGCTCGTGATGAAACCCCCTATCCTCTAACTAGATCTTGTTTTTATTATTTTTTATGGGTCCCTCTTCTTTATTGCTGAGAAGCCTTTTACTGCTTTCTCGGGGATCCCTGGGCGAAGCATCTCGAGGTTCTATTTTTAGGCTTTTATCTTTTGTCAGCTTGCTTTTACCTTCTGGACCTTTAGACCCTTCTTCCCACGACGTAAGGTGCAATCCTCAAATGATAGGTCAACCTAGTGCCCGGACAAGTGTAATGGGATAGATGAGTGGGAAGCAAGATGAAAAAGTGGTGCTATGACGGGAGCGGATGATGGCTTTTCAGAAATCCCCCCAGTGGCAAACCAAAACCTACGAACACAGGCTTACTAGGGCATCCTGTCATTCCCCCCAAACATGGTCAAGTGAGCAAGTATAAGATCCAAGCATTTGTTAGAAACAAAAGGAATTAAATGCACATATTCAAAGGTTTTGATGATCAGAGTGACGCATACCATGATACCCGGACTCATTACCTCATGGAGCAAGAACCATCTCTGACACAAGACCAAGTCGATGGTGATGGATGTTGTTGCTGCTGGCAAGGTAGAGGCGCCGAAAAGGAGAAAAGATGGGCCCTCCAGGGCCATGCTAAAGTCGATCCGGCTCTCGGTACTCCATGTCTAGGACCTGTGGGCCTCGAGACATGATCTCCTAGTTATCCCTAAAAGTGGGGAATAACAAGTCGAATACATAATAAGTTTGTTTTCCTTATGTTCTGGTAATTAAAAAAAAAGAAATGAGCTCTTTTTTTCTTTTTTTATCAGTGTTACACATGGGTATCTCCCCCCACCCAGGTTGTAGAGCACCTTCCTTCTCTCTATGCAATAATGCACAATATATGATGGTCCCACAGGCCAAGCATTTTGGTAAAGGGTCCAAATATTCACCTAACTTGTTTGCATATAGCCCATTTGTTTGACCTCTTATGTCCTAGGTAATATGAGTCCTTGGACCACCATTTTTCAATTTAAATGCCAAAATGTTCATGATGAAGTACCTCAATTATATGGAAAAAACCTAAAGAATGTAGCTTGTGATTTTATTTTGCTATATTGAACAATGAATAACTAGATAGTGTCACTTTGCTTTATAATTAATCTATGGAGATGATGATTATGCATAGGAGAATCTAATTGAAGTTTAGACAGCTAGTGAGTTATGAAAATAAGTTAATAACTGATCCATATGATTTTACACCTTTTACAACTAGCACCCTCCCTGGAGAAAATGTTTGTGGAACTAGAGGAAAAAGTATTAGAAGAAACCAAGGTCGAAGGAGTAGATTTCCATCAAGGTCAACGAATAAGTCAGTGAGCATACTACAAGATAACTGAAAAGAGGCTACTCCACTTAGTTCAGCTTTTCTACTAAAATTGAAGAATTTTATTACATACAGCAAAAGCACCACCATCCAGCTAGATAGATGGAAGTATTCTTTTCAAAAAAGGTTTGAACTTGGTCAGATATAAAACACTATATAAGCACCACATTAGAAAAGCTGGAGCAAATATAATGAGCCCGTGTGGGAGGAGATGTCCATGTAAGAGACAACACTAATAAAATAAAATGAAAAAAAAAAGAATCAATTCTTTATAGTTTTAATTCCCATAACATAAAAATAGAGCAATATATTATTTATCTTATTTACCATATCTAAACAACAATTATGAATAAACTATTATAAATCTATCTTAACCTGGGATCTATTATACATCCGGAGGGATCAAAAAAGATGAGGTGCAAACCTCAATGTTTATTAAATAGTTTTATATCCCATCCATGCTAATACAAGCATTTGTTTGAGTTGTCCATTGGATGTAGCTTGGGTGGTTGGGAGGAATGGTTGTTATCTCCCCACCCAGGTTCAATTCCTTGTAAGTGACATGTGATGCCCTTAATGGGTCTATAAGATACACTTGTTGTTGAGTATGCTGCTCCTGTTGTTGCGGTCTTCGATGCCGTGAACCACATGAAAATAATAATAATAAAAAAAGCATTTGTTTGAGTAAAAATGCATATCAAATTAAGAGATTACAAGATAACCATCCTTTCTGGGGTACATGTGGCATTTCGAACCAAATAACATTCCAAAGACCAAACTGCATATTTGTGACGACTAATTTGATATCCTTTACACATATTTATGCATGCTTTCCAAAAGTCACGTGAACTTTCAGTATGGTTATAGTTCGTTTGTGATGGCAAAAATTTACTGGTAATATTTTGAAAGCCTTCTACAACTATTACTTGAAATTGTGATGATAAAAATTATGCTTCCTCACATTTGCTGGCAAACAAATCAGAGTGGACTTCACAAGCTGGTGTGTCTAAACAAGCAATTTCTGTCTAACTCCTCGAACTACGCTCCTGATAATGATCACAAAATATTTTCAATTGAACTGCAATAAACTTAGAGACAGCAGTTCTTTAAATTTGTAGAAACCTGACAATAAAAGTATTTGTATCATAAAACCTTTCCAAGAGTCGATCCAAATGAACAATAAAATCAATACATTATAAAAAAACCTTCACTTCCGTTGCGAGTAATTATGTTGGTGATTGCAATTTTTTTATGGGTTCGATTAAGAGGAATTAAAAATATTAGCTTATGATTCTGTTGTTGCTTGGATCCAATTTTGACCATCACCACATTGAGCATCATCTGCTCTTCACAAGTCTCTCAAGTGCTCAACAGAATAAACTCCGAACCAAGACCAAACACCAGAACTAAAACATTTTCTCACCGACATCACATCAGTAAACAACATTGCAGAAAAGGTTATGTTTTGCTAGAATAATAGCCTAGGTTAACACCAAATGGGGCAATCAAAGGTCTTGCTGTAACAGAATTACTATATTTCCCCAAAAAAAGGCCACTTTCCAGGGACAAAACAAGAGGCAAGACAAGGGGTTATCGATGGTACTTACATAAATACGAATATTGGAGACGGGGAAAAGGCATCTGAATAAGGGCGTGAAGGAGGGCGTATAGGTATTCTGCCAATTGCCATGCGCCCTCTACCCTCACTTGAATTCCTGGTCCTGCCCTGCCTCTGTGTTTCTTCTGTGTCTTGACATTGATTTCAGATTTCCGATTTCCGTGACAGGGAATGCGAACGTAGTGAGAAACATGGGTGAAAGAAGTGAAGTGAAGTGGCGCGTCAGCCTACGCAAGGGGAAGGGAGAGGAAGATCGATCTGTCCACTTCCCCTTTGTGCGTTCTTTTTATTTCGTTTCTGTCAAATCGGGAAATTAATATTATATTAAATTAATGATATGCGTCAGCCACGCGAAAGCATTATCGTCATTCAATCCTACCCTTTCCCTCCTGGACCTACCCCACGTTAAACTCACTTCGCCGAGGCCACGCTCGGTCACATCCATCGACCCGTCTGCTTAAAATGGTCTGTCCTTTCTTTCTTGTTTACAGTTGTTACCAATTATTTACCAGCGAATGGAATGGATCGGTCAATGTTGACACCTTATATGACAAGAGCAACGCATAGTTTTAGTGAAACAAAAATCATATGGAGTTATAGTATTTGAGAGTGGTTTTTGTGAACTCTTTGTGATCAAGCTTGTGGTGAAATGTATAATGGCATAGATTGATAAATATCAAGATTGTAGTAAAGTGTTTCAAAGTATATGAGGAGTATGGTATTGTATAGCTTTTATTTTTACTATAAATTATGTTTTTTTAATCCATCAAATTAATTTAGATTTTCAATATGTATTTCTTTTAAATATAATATGAAAACATTTTATATATTTAGATTTTTATTACAATATTGTTTATACAATTTTTTTGAATAATCAAATATGCCATAAGTATATTTAATGACATTTTTTTATATTTATTAATATCTGCCATCACATACTTATTATAAGTTTGATTTCAAAGATTTCACAAAAACCTCTATTTAACATTATAATTTTATATGATTTATGTGTTTTTATTACATTACAATTCTATGTGATTTAATTGTTTCTATTGTTGTTTTGTCTACTTGAACCTTTAATACAGGAAGGACTATGTCATTGTGTGCTCTTGTTTTTAAAATATTAGTTTGAAGTTATGAATTTGTATGTAAAATATTTTAATAAATTTTATTGGTTTAGAAAATATATAGTATTTGACAAGGTATATTTATTTAGAATATATATAGTTTTTGATGATTTAATGCGATAGCAAGTAAGATGAAGTTTGTGTTTCAACAAAGCAAAAAAATATAATAATGAAATGATGTAATTTAGCAATTTTAATAGTGATTCAAAGAATCTATGAGCATAATGAAACTTGAAAAGGGGCATTTAAAATGGATTTTTTCAAATAAAGATTTGGGAGAAACAAAATGTCAAAGTTTCAATTGCTCTATTAAGTTCCATTTTTTCAAGCTTATGGTTGTATTCAAAAAAATCAATTGCCATTGAAAGCAAAGTTTCATTCCATGCTAAAGAGAGCATTAATCAATACAAAATTATGACTAAAATTCAAATTTTTCCTAAAATCACATCACGAAATTTGCACATTAACTCGGAAAACTTGGAAGAAGGAAAAAAGTACAATAATGCAACATCATTATGACTTATTATTGAATATGTTTTAATTATGTATAGTCATTCTAGCAAGTTAATAAATGGATAAATTCATTTTATTTTTTTGGGGGGGAGGGGGAAGTTCATTTTTTTGAAGAATTCATGGAAGTGAACCAAAAAACAAGAGTTATTTGAAGAGACATTTGCATTCGGAGATTATTTTTGTGTTACTAATTATAAGGAAAACTTGTTGGAGAATGGGTAGGAATATGGATATGACTACAATGCATTGAGCAAACTATGTGAAAGCATTATTAATAGTTCTTACAAATTGGAGAAAATAATTGATGTAGTACATAATTAGTTGGTAGATGCACTTGGGAGTTGTGTTAAAGTTGTGTGTGATCTCCTCATTTTGATCCCATGATCAAAAAGTGTAATCCATTACACTAAATATTGTTTTATTTCAGCATGGATATTTTATTACCATGCCATGGT
>JZKD02S2280768.1:11575-34929 GCA_000966675.3 Picea glauca | reverse complement strand
AGAAGATTTTGATGACATACAGTGGCCAAAGAAGGAAGAGTACCAACAATTGCTAGACAAGTATAAGGATAGTAAAGATGGCTCTGTCATAGTATTAAAGAAATAAGACAAATATATGTTGGTTAGACCAAGCCAAGATGATGTCCTTATCGCATAATCCCACCCCCCGTCGTTAAGACAGTACAAAAGTGTAATACAAGAAACAACTAATCCCAAAGGAGGGGATTACAAATAAGGAGATTTGGTCTTGGAGTGGGATGCGAAGATGGGCCAACCCAATACCCATAAAGATTCTAAGAAGTTTTAGTTGGGTCTGTTTAAGGTTAGAGGGAAGTTTGTCGATGAATCTTACTACCTATCCACAATGCAAGGAAGGAGTCATCCATTACCAATTAGTGAGCATCTCCTCAAGCCCCATTGTGGGGAAGAGACTCGACTTCTTGATCTAGCATAGAGTAGAGTATGTAAGTTAGGGTAGGTGTTTTCATTTTGCATTGCATTGCATTGTATATATGTTGCATCTTGCATATCATGATAACATAGTTGCATCTTTATTTACATTCTTTTCTTGCATCTTGCATCATTGCTATGTCATATTTGTATGTTTTGTATTGATATGTTAGATTAAAAAAAAATATCAAAAATTTTTCTTTTCAACATTTGCTTTGGATTTTTGATAGTTAGCAATTTTTCATCAGAATAAGGGGTGATAGCGCCACCCTCGATGCTCTGATGATTTTGCTTGAGTGTGTAGGCACATGTCATACCAGAGATGTTGATGTTCTCATGCGCTCTACGGTGAGCACATGTCCCCAAGTAGGATCTTGATGTTACCCCCCAAACTAGGGGTAACTAAGGAGATTATGTCTCGAGGCCCACTTATAAAAAACATGGAGTGTTGAGAGTCATGTCGACCAACAGAACCAAGAGGGCCTCTAATTTAATGAGTGCCTCATCATTCATCACCTACAATAGAGCATAATCATTCACACCGTCTTGGTCCAAGAAGACAACATTTCTTGCTCCACGAGGTAACAAGTTTGGTATCATGCTAAGTGTCATTTTAATATTTGAAGCATTTGATCTTGTTGCAATGAACCCTTTCTTGATCATAGAAAATTTTCTTGGAATTTATACCTTTTGCCTAGTTTCACCTTGGTGAGTGACATGGTCTGTGTTGGACATATTGTCATTGATTTCAACACCCGATGTCATTACGTTATAATGATGAGTTGGTATGAACAAAGTGCAGAAGAATCTACCTATAGCTTAGGAGAGGTAGCGTGCATAAAATCCATGTACAAAAGGAATAACAAAGTACATAAGAAGTAATGAATCCCAAAACGGGTAAGATTACCCGAAGGCTGAAGTCCCGAAGTGGACATGAGTCGTCCGATCCAAGGAAAACTTCGTATAATATACCGACGATTGGATCAAGTAAAGTGGAAGGATAGGATAAGCAAAGACGAAGGTTGGAGCCTCGAAGTCCCGAAGTGAATGAGGACCATCAGATCTAGACAATACATGATGGTCATTGGATCAGAATAGTGGTTGTTACACGTCAAAATTCCTCACTTCGATAATGTTCCATTATCATTATCGTAAGTGTCACAAGTGTTGCAAACATTTTATTTTCGTTCTGCATATGTCACATTGCAGATGACACCATAAGAACACTTGGTACACCCTCTAAGACTTCTTAGAAGAGGAAAGCACATCATTTGGCAAAACTTACAAATATTTTGCCTTGAAGAATGATAATCTTAAATGAATTTTTGGAGATCAACACTCCCCTGCTCACATGCAGGGAGTGCTAGCACTTCTTATCCACTTATCAGGGAGCGCTATAGTGCTTTATTGCCAACTTTAAGGGAGCATCAATCTGTTGAGAGAATCTTGGGGAGAAATCCCCCTTATCTCTAAGGACAACTAGAAAGCTTCCGAGTTGGTTTGGCTCGAATCCAAGTTATAGGTTGTATCTAAGGAGATACCACAACTAATGGAGTCATATTCTCAACTTATTCCAAAGATAACTAAGGTGGTCGAGCCTCTCAAATCCTATAAAAGGAGGCATTCTCATGGTGAAAAGGAGGAGAACATTAGTGAAAATTATTGTCATCCTAATCGTGGGTCTTTTGAGCAAGGGGTTGGACAAGGAGGACTTGGTTAGGTTGTTGCATCTGCATCTACAGATTGTAAGTACCTTGTCATGTTCTCATTAATATATGCTTGGCATGTTTCCTTCAAGTTTGTGTATGATTGCGTAGGCTTGTCTCTTCTTGATAAATCTAGTTTAAACTAATCTTGGTAGAATATGAAGCATGCATTGTCTTTGGTGTCTATTGAATTGCATAACTCATCAAATGGATTGAAGATCAAGTTTGGCCTGGATCAAGCAAGGACAAACTTCAGAAAAAGGTACATCATGCTTTCTTCCTCTTTTTCCTTTGACTAGTTTAGCTACATTTAAAGGAATGTCAGTGTTCAATGTTAGCATTTTTTTGTCTTGGTCATAGGGGTCTAGGATCTAAGAGGACATTCACCTATCCACAAGGGAATTTTCCTACAACAGAAATTGGCGACTCCAATGGGGAACAAAGCTTTCAGTTTTAGTTTCTTTTCTTGGTCTTGTCTTAGATTTTGCTCGTCTTCAAATCCTGCTCACTGTATTTTTTCTCTTTTATACATTTGTTGTTAGTCCTAAAGTCATCTCCCATAGACTGATGATCAAGCCTTCCTGAGTTTTTATTTTCTGGGTTGATTCTTTTTCATTCTCAGAAACCCACACCCTTCTTCCTTTACAACGAGAGCGTTGATTTCAGTATCAACGCTTCCCTGCAGTGCTTTAGGGAGCGTTGTAGCACTCTGGTTCTTATACAACTAGAGTGTCGATTTTTCTCCTTCTGAAAAACTGTTGAATACCTATGTTGGGTGTGATTTTTTGGGTTCTTCTTTTGCTCAAGACTTGTTTTGTCAGCTTGTGTCTTCTATAAAATCTGCAACCTGTTTCTTTTTAAGACTTTTTAATCTTTGTTTGTATTTTTTTTAAATATTTCCTTGTTTTGAAATCATTCATTCTCTTCGAGATTTTGAGTTCATTTTTTATACTTTCTCGTTCATCTGATAGTTTGAAAGTTGTTACAAGGAAGCTTAGAGATCATTGTACTATTTTGTTTGGTCTTTGATCTTTGTATATTTCCAAGCAAATTTCTCGAGTGAGTTTTGTTATTTTGGCTTTCTTTTTAAAAAGTTTGGATTTGTTTTTGCTTCTTATTTGATTTTTGTGAGAGTGTTCTTTTTGTTTATATGATACTTGCTTCCAATTGTCTAAAAACCGCAATAGTGAAATCTTGTTGGCATAAGAAGCATTGAATCAAATTAATATTCATATTCAAACAAAAAGATACCTTTTCATGATTGGTTTTTGGATATTAGAAACAATTTCTGAATAATTTAGCATTGAATTGGTTTCTTGTTGAAAGCAATTGCATGAAAATTCTTCATTCTTGTGTTTGATAGTTAAAGAAAGAATCCTCTTCTCCTTCTCGTAAATATATGTTCATTGAAAGAAACAATTGCTTATCATTTTTCTTTTGCTTCTTTGGAATTCGAGTCGTAGCATCATCAATTTCACTCTCATTCACCTCTCAGTAAAGCACAACCACTAAAATCAACGCTAATTAAAATCGATCTAGAAACTTTTTCTTTTTAGATTCTTCCACCAACATTAGTCTAGGATTAGCGCTTTGGATTAGGCTGTGAGTACAACTCTCCAAAGCATTGAAAACAAACTTATCATCTTGCGATAGGGAGAGAAAATCCAATTTTCGTATAAGCATAGTTGGGATCCCCCTCTCACACAAGGGTTACGCACGAGGTCACGTTCGAGAGAGCCATGGATATTATCCCTCTGAGGTTTAACCGTTCATAGTAGTAAGACTGTATATTGGTGGTTCTTCTTGAGTTCCAACTGTCTTCAATTGGTCTCGGTGCTTCGTGAATTCCAAATCGGTTCGTGGTCCTCTAGAGTTCTATCGCTCCACTTGTCCTCGATTCTCTTGAAGGATTTCAGACTTGTTATCCTGCCTATACGTTTGGACTAGACTGTCGACTGTACCTGCCCAGAGGCTGACTGCGAGTTGGTGTCCTTAGTAGTCATAATCTTTAGGGCCTTTACACAAGGTGACGATGAAGCGAAGTCTTTGTTGTACCTGGAACAGACGTTGGTCAAACTCACTTGGGCTCCTTGGAGGGTAAATCCGCGATTATTGTGTTGAAGCTTGCACCAAAGCGTAAGTCCGTTAAGTAGGTCACCAACATAATTATTCCACCCGCTCATATCCTAGCCACTTCTCAATTTGATCACACGATGTTAGATTTCATCACCAACTAGTACGATCATTGAGAGAAGGTTTTGTTTGCTTGTTGGTTCTTTTAGATTTTTTTAGCGTGTGTTGTTGATTTAATTAATATTTTTTCAAGATTGAGACTGTAGACGATAAAGGTCTTCTTATATCACGTAGGATGCAAGGGTTTTCTTTGGAAGGCTATGAACCCTTACCTCCTAATTCACCAGAAGACATTCACCGTGAAGAGGTAGAAAATCGCTCTGACACTGGGAGCATTGCTACTCCTTTGTTAGAAAATCCTGAAAGCACCTTGGTCACGATTGAGGATTCCATTCCTTATACTATCCATGTGTCATAATCTCCTATCGAACCACTCCTTGTTCGATTGGACTCGTTCGGTAACATAATAGAAGAGGAAGTTCAACACTTACCGTTAAGGCCATATACTGAAACACATATGGAAGAAACACAACGTGATTATGATGAGTACATAACTCTTGTTCGGTCTGCTGGCATGGTAAATCAACAATAGACACATGTTTTTTCCATATGGAGGACTCCATCGGACGTGATCTTTATGAAAATTTTAACTTTAGTCGACCACCTCTTGATCCTCATGACCCTCTTGCCTCTACTACTGTTGAGGCAGGCCCGTCCGGTCAGACTATTGATCGTCCCATCGAACAAGTAGTCAATCCTGCTGCTACGTCAGCATAAATCCAACTTAATGTTGGAGTTGTAACATCTAATCATGCACAAGGTACTTCGACCATCACTCCCACCACCACACCTTTTCACATCAGAGAATACAAACCCTTGCCATACACACACAATCAACTGCAAAAAAAATATCGATTGGGGTGAAACCATCATCTAGTGGGCTTGTCCCTTCTGGGGGACAACCACCCTTACACATACCTGCTGGGGGACAACCCCCTTTTATTGGTCAAACCACAATTGTCACACAACCTATGGTAGTGGGACAACCCTCTTTTATCGAAAACCATTCACAACCCTGAAGAGTACCTCAAGGAGGTACGTTTAATCAACCTTACCAAGGGGGGCAATCATACCATAACCCACAAGGAGGAGTACCAAATCTTGTTCCTTCCAGATTATATTTTGGACAACCATATCTGGGTGTCCCAAATCCCACCTGGGGTCCTCAAGGACAATAACCTTATCCTCCCCAAGGGTATAATATTTACCCTCCGTAGGGACAAACTGTTTACCCTCCTCAAGGGAAAACTATTTATCCCCCACAACCAAATCAACTGACTTATACTCCTCAGAATCAACCCATTTTCACTCTGCTCATGAACGTTCCTCAACAACAATTGAATCCTCCCTTTATTGGCCAACAAAAACCATATATGGTAGGGTCTACTGGATACAATTACCCACCTCAACCGGTTTATAGCCCCACTAGTGTCCATATGTCGCATCTGTATCACCCTTAGGTTAACCGACAACTATGCTTTCTTGCCACGCTGGATCTACCGGATTTTTCTCGGTTGACAAATGATCCCATATTACATTTTCCTTTTTGGCTGGTAATTCCTTCTAAATTACCTTCTGACATCCCTAAATTTGATGGTAAACCTGGTGAAGACGTGAAAAACCATGTTATGACATTCCATCTATGGTGCTCATCAAACTCACTGATGGATGATTCTATACGTTTGCATCTTTTCCAACGCACACTCACGGGCTCCGCAGCCAAATGGACATTGAACTTTAACGTGGTACCTTTCAAGATTTCAACTCCCTGGCTATGGATTTTCTCATGCATTTTCAATTACCCATGTGTTACAAGACGGGTACTGAACTCTTAACCTCCCTTCGTCAAACGAACTCCGTACATACCTCTGATCACATTCACGAGTGGAGAAGACGACGAAGGTTAATTAAAGTGACCATTCCTGACCAGTTATTGGATGAATGGTCTACTAAATCTCTTTTACCCCCAATTGCTCGTGACGTCGCCATGGGTGGTGTGGTCACTAAGGAATAAGCCATTGCTCGAGCTCAGTATTTAGATTTGGTTTACTCGCAATCTAGTACATTGTATGAGTTGATACCAAATGCTCCCCATACTTCTACTGATCCATCCAAACCTTCTTCCACGACACATGCAAAAGGAGTCATCGGTACCGTCAAAACCCAATCTTCATCATAGTCGACCAGAATGGCTAATCACTTTGTTTCTACACCCGTCACCAATTTGACTTCACTCTCCTCTACCTCCCCCCCGACTCAAATCTCTGAGGTGAATGCAGTTCAATTTGCCTCTTCTCAATAATCCGGGGGCAATAAGAAAACGAAAAATAAACCCAATAATAATAATAATAATAATAATGAAAATCCAAAAACAAAAACTCCACCACCTGCTCCTGAAAAGCAACCACAACGAAAATAGAAATTCTTGTGTCTCGTTTGTGGTGATGATCATTACACCCGAGACTTGTCCTCATCACGACGAAATTGCAAAAATTTTCAAAGGGAATTCCCAACC
Source organism: Picea glauca (assembly GCA_000966675.3). Taxonomy (NCBI): domain Eukaryota; kingdom Viridiplantae; phylum Streptophyta; class Pinopsida; order Pinales; family Pinaceae; genus Picea; species Picea glauca. The sequence continues at coordinate 28,065 of JZKD02S2280768.1, read as the reverse complement.
CGTTGTGTTAACACAACCTTTTCCTCAACAACAATCCATGGTTTCTCAAACAATTGCCCCTCCAGCAGGGGGAAATCGCAGCCATCCTCCTAGTGAGGAAGCCTCGTCGAGTGTTCATATTTATATGCTCAATGGGATCGATTTAACCACTCGTACCACCACATATGACACACCGACTAAACCTAATAAAGAAAAGGTCACTAACGGTACCCCACTAGATCCATCTCCTGCCACCGTTAGTCCTCCATCGAGGTCACTTCAGATTGAGAAACCCACTTTCAACTCTATTTTATTCCCTCCCAAGAGCACTATTCACAAATCAACTTTTAATCCTAGTTCATGTGCTGCCCAAAACTACAACATTGTTGAAGATTTGGCTTAAGCATTGCATGCTATGTCTTCTTTTGAAGTTCTATAACACTGCCCAATTCAACATAGAATGCTCCTATCCGCCATCGGCGCCATTGATCTCGAGTCGTCATATAATATGACATTTAACCTTGACAACTTCAAGTCACGAATTTCTCACCAGCTTGCTTTTCAAATTGATGTAGTTTTTCATAACCAACACATTCACCACACCATACTGGATGAGGGACCTTCCACTTGTGTCATGTTGTTAGCTTGTTAGAAATGATTAAAATCACCTGCGCTTAACCAATCCCCTACAATGTTACAAGCATTCAATGGGTGAGGTTTTCATCCTCATGGACTCTTGTAGTCCTTAGCCATTCAGTTGGGAGGTAAGACCATCTCTGTCGATGTAGAGGTAGTCGATGCTCCCCTTGATTACAACTTGTTATTAGGAAGAAGTTGGTTTTAGGCCATGACTATCGTCGCTTCATCGGTGTCTCGATGTGTACAATCCCACCATCAAGGTAAAATTGTCACTATTGACCAGTTAGATAAATGCACCCTCGACGCTCGCACTCCCACCACCAACAATATTCCTTTCTTGGGAGATAGTAAGATCACTTATGAAAGTGTTGGTGTAGGTATTTTAAAAGATTCTTCTCTTATGGGTACTTTCTCTGCACCACTTCCTCCCACCACACAACACATTGCCACGATCAATATGATCTCGACTATGGCATATCAATCTTTCGAATTATTTGATTCTTGGGTTATGCCTAGTCTTTTGGAATTCGATGCACTAGGTGATGATATGCCACTCAGTCCTGCTGAGGCTTCATACAATGCTATCCAATATACCTCTCCCTCTTTGGACGACCAACATCTGTTGGCATCCAACACTTATTCGTTGCCATCTTGGTTGGATTCCTTATCCTCTGCTTTCGACTACATCCTGTGGATTTTTCCATCGAACGAATCCATTATGGAAATGCTTGGTATCGACGAGGTACCTTGGGATGACAACCATCATCGATCATCTTTTCTTCCTAGTCTAGATGAAATTCAGGAAGATATACACTCTATCTCCCCCCCCCCATGTTGTCGATTCTCCCCAATCTCCTATACTTACCCATGATACTACTTCCGACGGGAATTCAGGCAACATCTCTTCTACCATCACTATCAATATTTCGATCAAAGAAGGTATCGTAGAAAATGTTCATCTCGGTGCTAATTGTTCACCCGAGGAAGTGAAATCTTACACCACTTTGTTCAAGGAATTCCATGATGTCTTCACTTGGAGTTACGAGGAAATGCCAGGGATTGATCCATCGATCGTTGTGCATGAAATAAAAAACTTACCCAGACGTTAAACCTATATGACAAAAAATTTGCCCGGTTCATCCTAAGAAAACCGCAGCCTTAAAGGTAGAAGTTGAAAAAATTGTTAAAATCTGGCTTTATCTATCCGGTCCCCTTGACAGAATGGGTTTCTAACATCCTTCTGGTTGCTAAAATACAAGGAACCATTCGTGTCTGTGTCGATTATAGGGATCTCAACAAGGCTTGTCCAAAATACAATTACCCTGCACCTTTCATCAATCAAATCATTGATAATTGCGCTGGCAACGTTATATTTTCTTTCATGGATGGATTTTCAAGGTATAACCAGATTGATATTTTTTCAGCTGATCAACATAAGACAACCTTCATCTGCCTATGGGGGAATTTTGCTTATCGAAAACTACCCTTTGGTCTCAAAAATGTTGGTGCTACATTCCAGTAGGCCATGTTGTATGCTTTCCACGATATCAAACATATTGCAGAACCCTACCTCGATGATTTACCTGCTCATTCATCTAATCGACAAGATCATATTGGTCATTTATGGGCCATTTTTCTTCGATTTCGGTTCTATTGTATCTATTAGAACCCTCACTAATGCATCTTCACTGTCGAATCAGGTCGACTCCTCAGTTTCGTCATCTCCAAAGAGGGGATTAGGGTGGATCCTTTAAAAATTAAATTTATTCTTGCTTTACCCCCTCCCAACAATTTGACCCAACTACAAAGTTTGCAAGGGAAAACAAACTTTCTTCGTCGTTTTATATGTAATTATGTCGAGCTTACTAAAGGATTTATGTGATTGTTAAAGAAAGACACTCCTTTATTCTGGGATGACACTGCTCGACAATATTTTGATTCTCTTAAAGACGCATTGACCCATACACCTCTCTTGCATCCTCTGAATTATGCACGAGACTATATCTTTTATTTGGCAGCCTCTACTTCCACTATTGCTATGGTGTTAGTTCAAGAGGATCCTAACGATGACGAACATGTGATCTACTATCTGAGCAAGAGTCTATCCGGTCCTGAGCTCCGATATTCACACAATGAAAAGTTTGCTCTGACAACTGTCATTGTCGTCTAGAGATTTTAACATTACATCCTATTACACACTACCATGGTCATTGCAGACTCGAACCCCATGTACCATATTCTGACATGTCAAGTCCTTGGGGGAAAATATTCCAAATGGATCGTTATTCTTCAAGAATTCAATCTTGAGTTTGCCAAATCAAAAGCTAAAAATTCGTTAGTTTTTGCGGAACTTATCTACGATCTTCCCCATGCTGATGAAGATATTGAGCCTAGTGATTCTATTCCTGATGAATCTTTTTTCCTCATTAGCACATCAGACCCTTAGTATGGAGATATTCTTCTCTATCTTCAAACCCAATGTTTCCAGCTCGATATCTCCCATGAAGAACGTCGTCATATTCGCCACCATTCTAAACGCTACCTTATTAATGGCAACACTTTGTATCACTGTGGTATTGATGCTATCCTATGACGTTGTTTAACCCATGATGAGGCTGAATGTGTTTTGAATGTCTGTCACCTTGGAGCTTGTGGCGATCAACTTTTTGGGATGGCTACAGCTTATAAAATCTTACGTGTCGGTTATTTTTGTCCCTCTATCTTCAAAGATTGTATTGAGGTTGTCAAACAATGCCCACCCTGTCAAATTTTACACAAAAAGGCACGAACCCACCCTGCTACACTACATCCCATTGTCGCCATCGACCCCTTTTCCAAATGGGGCATTGATTTTATGCAATGTAAGCCTACCTCTGTCGAGGGGGCACGGTTATATCATCGTTATCGTTGATTATTTCACTAAATGGGATGAGGCTATGCTTGCATTTCTTGACAATGGTCGTACTGCAACTCTCTTCATTTTTAACCACATAATTTCTCACTTTGGTGTTCCACAAGCCATTATCACTGATCACGGTTCACATTTTCAAAACCAGATGATGAGTGAGTTACATGTCAAGTTGGGTTTTCGCCATGAAAACTCACCCCCCTACTATCCTCAAGAAAATAAACAAGTTGAAGCTATCAACAAAGTCCTTAAAACCATGATTCAACGCATGGTGGGGGCAAACAAAACTTCTTGGCACTTGCAAATTTTCTCTACCCTCTGGGATTACTGCACCTCGGTGAAAACTACAACTGGATTCATGCCATTCCACTTGGTATATGGCGTCAAAGCAGTGTTACCATTTGAGTGTGAGATCCCTTCGTTGAAACTCACCATAGAACTCTTGCCTCACACCTTTGTTGAAGAGGAATGATTCCTATATTTAACTATGTTGGACGAAACATGTCACGATGTTGCTCTCATTAACGAGACATATAAAAAATGAATGAAGAGTCAATATGAAAAATCCGTTCAACCTCGTACTTTTGCAGAAGGAGACCTAGTCCTCATTTATGAATAGGTTCACGATAAGCTAGGGACAGGAAAGTTAGAACCTCTGTGGCATGGACCCTATATCGTAAAATGTGTATTACATAAAGGTGCCTACGAGCTAGTTGACTACGATGGAATATCTCTCATTGAACCCCATAATGGGATTTACCTCAAGAAGTACTATGCATAGAACATCTGGCATGTGTGCTTTGTACACTATTGTACTATATTTTTTATTTGGTGTGTCTTTTCTCTTGTGTGTATGAGTTTTGTTTTAGCCATTTATACTTTGTCTTGTGATTGCATGTGTAGATGACATCTCCCTTTCCCATCTTTTTCGGGTTTGCAGATGGCACTAGCCATCACACCCATAACATTGCTTCTACAACTTGGGTCATTTACCACTATTATGAGTTGGTGAGTTCAAGAGGCATTTGCCTAGGATTGACAACCAATAACGTGGCAGAATATCACACTGTCATTGGACTTTTAACCAAGGCCTCCTCTCTAGGTATATCTCATATAATCATCAACCTAGACTCTCAACTCGTGGTTTGTCAACTTAATCAAGTTTACGCCATTCAAAACCCTGTCCTATTGCGTCTCCACCTAAGAGTTCGTCGTCTCGAGAGAATGTTTGAATTTACACAATACAAGCACATACCAAGAGAACTCAACACAACGTCGGATTCGCTACCAAATTATATTTTGGATTGATATCTTGCGAATAGATAAAGCTTAAAAAAATAAATGAATCACATGTACATTAAAAATATCGCACAAAATAATTTGTAACATCATTGGCACCACAAAACTCGAATATATATATATATATATATATATATATATATATATATAATGTGTGATAACATATTTTTTTTACATCAAAAAGTAAATAATAGGGAAAAATATGGGCCCTCATGCCCATAATATCATCATGAAAAGACTATAAAACATATGGAGTATCTTAGTCCTTTTGCACCACGTTGTGCTCTGAGAAGCACACCACTGCATGGGCCATTCGTCGAAGCAAGTGGTTCAAAATCTCAGGAACCCCTATTGTATGCCTCTGCAAATGAAGAGGTACGTCTTGCCTCTTGAGAGGTGGGACACCCATAGTGAGACCTCAGAGGTTCCTCTCAACCTCCCGGAGTCCTCCCACTGCCACCTCATGCTCCACAACTATCTGCATGTCTCCACGACACCCTAGTGTCGGCATCTCTGCCGGACGTGATGCGCCTCTATCTACATGATGAAACAAAACATCTGTTAAAATCCCTCTTTATACACATAAAAATAATATTAAATAAAAAATAAAAAATACATGACAAGGTTTGGTTTCATACCAGACACATCCCAGTCAATGCCCTCTGGAAGCACTAAGTCCACACTACCCTGAAAATCCACTCTGACATATGGAAAGTCCTCGATAGCAATTAATTTCCTTCTCCACCAAGCGAAGAAGTCAACCGTGAAATTGAAATCTAATTCGTTCCCCAATCTCGGGGACAAACTTGTCCATATTTCCATACGTGGCTTGGTCGTCGGTTGTGCTATCAACGCAATATGTGGCTGCATTTGGGGTATTCACTCCAAAAATAACAAAACCAAGAAAGAGCCATAGCCAAACTGTTTCTACCTCCCAATTCTGCACTTCATGATCTGGTCCTTCACGTTCCGAAGGAACCCTGCACTCCAGTTAAATAATCTAGGCTCCACACATTGAAGAGCATAAGACATTTGAGATTTTGAAGCCAAGTGTGCACTCGTACTACCTGCCAAGTTAGTAATGGAAAATAAAATCGATCTTAGTTCCAAATCTCTCACATCCTTGATCACGATTCGTCCCCCGACTAATCGAGACCCTGGAATACAATGGTCAGCCACATATACCTCGATAGGCTGAGGAATTGCTCAATGCCCGAAAAAAAGGATAGGAGCCCCTCTTCTTGAGAGGTCGATCAAAAAGTACACATCATCGAGCTTAATTTTGAGCAATTGTGGTCCAATACAGAATGCATGTTCGACATCATACCATAGTCCAATCAGGTACTCAAGTAATAAAACTTCTTTCTTCATTTTTTGTAGTTTGAAATACTTGAGGAGGCCACAGTTCCTCAAAGCAACTCTTGCTTGAGTATTTTGCAAAACAACGATATCATCGAACTCATGTTCATGTTCTTTCCATTCAATCATGGCTCTAATCCGTGTAAACTACAAAACCAATAATTTGAAAGCCTTTAGTCAACATCTTATAGCAAAAAATTGGGAATTTTTAGCCTAAAAAACAACATTTTTTTGGTTCTGTGCTGATGCTCCCCTAAGAATATTCACAGAGCGCTAGCGCTCCCTGGGTACATGCACCATGGTGCCAAAAACTTGATCGATGCTCCCCTCACCCCTTTGAGGGAGCACCGACCCAGTTTAGCGCCTAAGGCTTCATAAGGAGCCCAGAACAACCTAAAAAATAGCTAAAATACAATTTTAAACCATGAGAAATGATTGAAATGGTAAAGTGACCAACCTGGTCCAAACAGAATCGAAAACGGTCAACCACAACTCCGATGCTAACAGCTTGAAAATCGCCCTCCAAAGGTTGAAAATACCAAAGCTAGAAGAAATTTGTGAAAATGAAATTTCTAACCCTGTTTCACTATTATAGGGTTGATTTTTGCTAATATAAAGTTTCTTTTGGGTTTTTAAATCTTTTTTGAGGATTCACTAATACCCTCGATGCAAAATTGTCTATATTTGTAGGCCTCAAAGCCATATCTTTTTCGATAAACCTTGTAACACTGACGAGCACAGTCTTTGTTCTTTCTCACGCTCGAAAAAAACATGAGAATGTAACCGAGTAGACTTTTATCTCTTTTTCAAACTTGTAAAGGTTACATGAAAAAGGAAACCCCTGGAGCTCTTTTTAGACTCTCTAAACGTGAAAATATTATCGAGTGATATTGGTTCCTTTCACACTCATGTAAAAGGTTTTGAAAGGGTGTCTCCCGAGTAGCAATTTATCTCTTTTTCGGACTTCGAAGTCTAAATTTACAAAAAAGGACAACCCTAGAGTTGTCTTTAAGTTCTTTTCAGACTCTCTAAACATGAAAAATCATCGAGTTTTCCTTCTCTGTACTCGTTAAAATCACACATTGAAGGGCCCATATGAGATCGAACCCTTACTTCTTCCAATTCATTAAACAAAGGAAGAGGGACTTACTGAAGTTGAGTTATATCGAGCAGGTGTTATCCTCCTCGAGCTCGTAAAAATAAAAAGAGGTACTCGTCTATCTGGATGGGGGGGAAATTGAAGAAAACAAGCCAAGCTATCTTTTGGAATTGTCACAAGTCACTCTTGCAGTCGCCCTTGAACACACCACATTGTTTCAACCATTTTGAACAATTGGATAACCCGCTGAACCTCTGCACTGAACTAATCCCCTTAGTTTTTTTCACTCCTTTGAGTCACCTGATGAATATCAAAATATCCACTGCATTATGTTTTGTTCCATGTTACGTTTATGTTACCGGGTCATGTTGTGCCTTAGTGTTCAAGGGAAGTATCCACCTTGAGAGTCAACCATCACAAATTTCTAGTTTCAATACTCGTGTTAGTCCATACTCACTTGATTCACCATATTACATCTCTATGTCAGTTTCATGTCGTTGATGGGGAATAAATCAAGGCCCTCCTTCGACGAGTCTTTTCCTATATACTTCAACCATCATCTAGGAATTTGAATTAGAAACCAATTAGTACCTTGGGACCTGAATGCCTCAATGGCAGGCCTCCTCGCCTTTGACAATAGGTTTACATCATTGATCTATGATTGGATGATTCCACGAATGTTCGACTTCGGCTCATTTTCACATTCGTTGGATTGTACTAGGGTACCTTGGGAATCATTGACATCACTGGTGATTTCCCTTGCACTTGTTAATGATTTACCTCATTGATCGGTAATCAAGTGGTTTCTACCATGTTCGACATCAAAACACTTATTCACATGGTTAGATTCATACTACATCAGGATTGGGACGAAGACCCTGGGTTGAGATTTCACTTTGTTATCTGCTTTCCCAGGCTATGAAGGAGATCTTTTGAGCATACTGATATACTATCACATAGATCCACTTTGTATTGGTCTGTGTCTATGTTTTATCATCTCGTAGATCCATTGTGTATTTCTTGTGGATATGATAAGTTCATGTCATGGAGGTATAGATCCACATTATATCTTTGGTGGCCATACCCTTTGTTAGTATAACTATGGATCCGTAGTGTATTTGGTGGTAGCCATACCTTAAGTCCTTTGTCATTCAAGCATAGGTATACTTGCCTTGGGTTTGAAACTTATGATAACATTTGTTTGATGGTTGTTTGCAACTTCTACCAGGTTCTCTGACTCCATACCCTTGCTTCGAAAATCTACAAAGTGCATCAGTGATCAGCTTCCATCTTCTGACCTTGCACTTTGGGGGGAAATTTGTTACACGTTAAAATTCCTCACTTCGATAATGTCCCATTATCATTATCGTAAGTGTCACAAGTGTCACAAACATTGTATTTTTGTCCTACATATGTCACATTGCGGATGACACCATAAGAACACTCGGTACACCCTCTAAGACTTGTTAGAAGAGGAAAACACATCATTTGGCAAAGCTTACAAATATTTTTCCTTGGAGAATGATCATCTTAAACGAATTTTTGGAGATCATCTCTCTCGTGTTCACATGCAAGGAGGGCTAGTGCTTCTTGTCCACTTATTAGGGAGCGCTATAATGCTCTATTTCCAGCTTTAAGGGAGCGTCGATCTGTTGAGATAATCTTGAGGAGAAATCCCCCATATCTCTAAGGACAGCTAGAAAGCATCTGAGTTGGTTTGGCTCGAATCCAAGTTATAGGTTGTATCTAAGGAGATACCAAAACTAATGGAGTCATATCCTCAACTTATTCCAAAGATAATTAAGGTGGTTGAGCCTCTCAAAGCCTATAAAAGGAGGCATTCTCATGGTGAAAAGGAGGAGAGTATCAGTGAAAAGTATTGTCATTCTAATCGTGGGTATTTCGAGCAAGGGGTTGGACAAGGAGGACTCGGTGAGGCTGTTGCATCTGCATCTACAGATTTTAAGTACCTTGTTATGTTCTCATTAATATATGCTTCCTTCAAGTTTTTGTATGATTGTGTAGGCTTGTGTCTTCTTGATAAATCTAGTTTAAAATAATCTTGGTAGAATATGAATCATTCATTTTCTTTGGTGTTTATTGAATTGCATAACTCATTAAAGGGCTTGAAGATCAAGTTCATCTTGGATCGAGGAAGGACAAACTTCAGAAAAAGGTACATCATGCTTTCTTCCTCTTTTTCCTTTGACTAGTTTAGCTACATTTAAAGGAATGTCAGTGTTCAATGTTAGCATTTTTTTTTCTTGGTAATAGGGGTCTAGGATCCAAGAGGACATTCACCTGTCCACAGGGGAATTTTCCTACAACAACGGTCAACTTTGGCACTGACCACTTCAATGAAAAAGGATTCAGAACATATAATTTCACTCGAAGGCCAGAGCCCCAAAGTCCTGAAGTGAATGAGGACCATCGAATCTAGACAATACATGATGGTTGTTGTATCAGAACAATGGTCAACTTCGGCAGAAAAGGGTTGAGAACATGTAAATTCACTTGAAGCGTCGAAGGACGAAGTCATTCTCAGCCATCGATCTAAAATACATTTCAGGAGTTATGACAACCGTTAGATCCAGGAGGAGAACATGTGCCACATGAGGAGATCCACGTCAGCAAGGACATGTGGCACAATTAGATGATGACAAGTGTCAAGGTGCAATTGGCATTTCAGGTATGGGTAAGTCACGAATCTAAGTGACACGTGGCAACAACTCAGTCAGTGCCACATCAACAAGTGACGTCAATAACTACGTCACTCCGGGAGTATGTACTTCCAGAGTTTTCACCACCAGCAAATGCCCAGAGTCCCGAAGTTCCGAAATGATCGAGAACGGTTCATCGTGCAAGTGAAATATTTCTGGAATATTGAAATCCTATGTAGGAGAAATCACCCGAAGCGTTGAAGGCCGAAGTCAACGATGATCATTGATCTAAGATAACTTCGAGAGCATTCTCAACCATCAGATCATGAGACAGTCAATTCTAGCGCTAACCAACTCTAGTGGAAATTGGAAGAACAATTACTCAGACCTCCAGACCCCCGAAGTCTCGAAGTAAACAAGGACCATCCACCCAACCTTTGATTAAGTTATGGTCGTTGATCAAGTACAGTGGAAAGATAGAGTAAGCATAAATCATGAAGTAACGCTAACCGTTGATCTACTTCAGGAGCATTCTCAACCAATGATCAAGCATAGTGGAAGGATAGCATAAGTGGAGATGTTAACCGACAACATTCAGTCATCACCGCTTTGTGATTTATTCGGTATGTAATCACTCGAGAGGAATTGCTACTCCAGATTTTAGGAGCCACGAGTAGTCGAAGTTACAGGTTGAATGAGAACCGTTCATCTCAACTCTTGATTAAGTCACAATCGTCGATTGCGATTGAAGCCTCTATATAAGCAAGGATCATTCATTCACAAAAGATTAAATATAGAACATCCGATCTACTAGTGAAAATTCGTATACGCACTTCGGCGAAATCTGCTTCGGGAGATTTAAAAAGTTGCAAAGGCATGAAGTCCCAAAGGATGAAGTACCGGAGAACACGGTCCCATCACTGGACATATGGGGCCTAAAAATAAAAGGGAGAAAGAAGAGGCAGTGCTTGAATTAAAAAGCCCGTGGTTTTGCGCATATGGTCACATGTAAGTGGTTTGAAGGAATTGCCTGTGCAGGACTCAATTTCTATAATATTTGCAGAGACATGAAATCAAGTTTAAAAAAATCGATCCATACATGTGATCGATTTACAAAAAGCACTCTCACTACGTTAAAAGAATTAACGATAATGTTTGAATAATAATAGTGATTATTGTTAATATTAAAATGAAGAGGTGCGATGGTCCAATCAAAGGGACATAATGTTTCATAGTTCACACCAGTTGGAAGAGTATATAAACAAGAAACAACGGTGAGAAGAAAGTGTCTCTGAAGTTAAGATCAGAAGATCAAAACAGAAACAGAGTCAAAGAAGAAGAACAAATGGTTCTTATGAAGTGAGGGTGGAAGGGAGGAGCATGGAAGGATTCATATTGTTACTAAGCAAATTATATATACAATGGAGTTGGAGCTTCCTAGGGTTGGTGCCCTAAAGATAAGGGAGTTGGAGCTTCCTAGGATTGGTGCCCTAAATACAAGGGAGTTGGTGCCCTAAAAATGAGGGAGTTGGTGCTTCCTAGGGTTGGTGCCCTGAAGAAGGGGATTTGTGTCTCCTAGAGTCGGTGCTCTAAAAAGGATTGGTGTCATTCACTATTCTTTATAAAACCTTGTAATTCATGTTAAATATATTTATATAATTGATTTTGCATACAATTCATTGTTGATTTATTGTGGTAATCAATAAAATATAAAAAGTAATTGMAAATTKTGAAAAAGGGGTAATACCGATTCACCCCCTCCCCCCCCTCAGTATTTCAACAATTGGTATCAGAGTAGGTGCCTTCAGCACAGTCTAACAACTGGAAGGTAGATCCTGAAGATGGATCAACAAGAGGGAATGTCTAACAACAAAGCACCACTGTTCAATGGAGGAGGCTATGCTCCATGGAAAACAAGAATGAAAAACTTCTTGTTGGATCTTGGTTTTTATATCTAGTAATATGTTGTAGATGGTTACACTGCACCAACTGCTCCACCCAAAGACATTGCAAGAAAGAAAATCTGCAATGACAACTGAAGAGTAGTTAATGGAATTCTAGGAGGGTTGACTAATTCTATATGTGTGAAGGTTATGCATTGTAAATCAACCAAAGAAATATGGGACAGGTTGGAGGTTGTATATGAAGGAGATAACAAAGTCAAGGAAGTCAAACTACAGACCTATAGAACTCAATTTGAAAATCTGAAAATGAAAGAAGAAGAAAATATCGTTGAGTACCTTCATAGGGTAAACGAAGTGGTTAATTCATTCAGAGCGGCAAGAGAAGAAATTATAGATAAACCTATTGTGCAAAAAATACTAATATCATTACCTATGAGATATGATGCAAAGATTTCTACAATTGAAGATAGATCTGATCTAAACATACTCATAGTTGATCAAGTTCATGGGATTTTTACAACATATGAAATGAGAACAGGGAATGATAAATCAAAAAAAGATGAAACAACCTTTAAAGCATCTAAAACAAAGATGAGATAGGAGAAAAAGACCAATGATGYRTTATCAGATATATCAGATGTAGAAGAGGCCAACTTTTTAAAGAAACTCCAAAAAGGATTTGGAAAATATAAAGGAAAGTTACCTTTCAAATGTTTCAACTGYAGAAGAATTGGACACTTTGMTAACAAATGTCCCTATCCCAAGCAGGAGGAAAATGATGAAGAAGTTCACAACCAGAAAAACCAATACAAGAAGAAATTTTATAAGAAAAAGAAAAACTTCTACTCTAAAGAAGACATCAATTCTTCATACATAAGTGAAGATGAAGATTCAGAGCTTTCATTTATGAGAATGAACACTCAAAATAATGATGTAGATGATGAATACAATTTTGAATTTGAAGGAGAAGTGAACCTAAAAGCAAAATTGATTAGTGCTCTGGAGGAACTAAGAAAGTATAAAAGGACGAACTAGCTACTTATGGCACAACTTCAAGAATTTGAAGAATCACATCAAACAAAATAAATAGATGCATTAAGAACTATCAAAGAATCAGAGAAGATCATCGATGATTTAAAATCCCAGCTCCTGGAAGCTAATGAAATTGAAGAAGTCATTTAAAAAGAACTTAGTGATAAAAAAACAAGCATGCGAGAAATTACAAGCTGAGATTAAGCTGCTAAAAAGTGAACTTGAGAAAGAAAAGAAGAGATCAAAATTTGGAAATAGTTCAAAGATCTTGGATGAAATTCTCAGTGGTCAAAGATCACCAAACAACAAGACTGGTTTGAGATACACCCAAGACTTAACTTCTACATCACAAGGATCTGTCAAAAGACCAATTAGTTATGCAAATGCTCTAAAGGGCTCCTTAAGAAGATAAGATAGTAAGACAAATATGATACCATTGAACACTGTTCCACATAAATAGAAATCAACATTCCCTACTAAAGTAAAAAATGACAGGAAGAAAACAATCACTAGAAGGAATACCCCTAAACATCTATTTATTGGATACTATTACTCTTGCAATAATTTTGGACATAAGGCAGTACACTGCAAAGCATATGGACAATACATTTGTAGACATATCCAAAGATATAAGAACAATAAGGACATGACAAAGAAGAGAAACTATAACTCATTTTCTCCTTTGCAAAACTTCAATATTGAATGTAAAAAATGCAACAACTATGGTCATAAAACCAGAGAATGTAGATTACCAATGCAATCCCTAAAAATAGGAAACCCTAACAAACATAATAAGAAGACATTGAAAATAAAATCCGAAGTATTCCTGTAGAGGGAGTTACTTGAGCCCAGATTGTGGTCAAACATATAGACAGACAGATCATAAGAAGAAAAACCCCTTTCCATTGATGTCGAAGGGGGAGAATAACTTCAAAGGAAAGAAGCATCATCACAGGGGGAGTTTGGGTATGAAGTTAGTGTGTTGCCCTCAATGACAAAAGGGGAGATTGTTGGACATATTGTCATTGATGTATTGTCATTGATGTCAACAATCAATGTCATTACGTTATAATGATGAGTTGGTATGAACAAAGTGTAGAAGAATCTACCTATAGCTTAGGAGAGGTAGCGTGCAAAAAATCCATGTACAGAAGGACTAACAAAGTACAAGGAATTAAAGAGCTCGAGAGGGTTAGCGACTGAAGATTAGTGCATAAATAAATGCAGAAAACAGTCATTGAAAAGATGAGGAGAGGTAGCATGTAGAGAATTCATGTACAAAAGAAGTTACGAAGCCCAGAATAGGTAAGATTACCCGAAGGCCGAAGTCTCGAAGTGGACATGAGTCGTCTGATCCAAGGAACACTTCAGATAATATACCGACCGTTGGATCAAGTAAAGTGGAAGGATAGGATAAGAAAAGATGAAGGCTAGAGCCCTGAAGTCCCGAAGTGAATGAGGACCATCAAATCTGGACAATACATCATGGTCGCTAGATCAGAATAGTGGTCAACTTCGGCGCTGACCACTTCGGCGAAAAAGGATTCAGAACATATGAGTTCACTCGAAGGCCAGAGCCCCAAAGTCCTGAAGTGAATGAGGACCATCATATCTAGACAATACATGATGGTCGTTGGATCAGAACAGTGGTCAACTTCGGTGTTGACCACTTCGACATAAAAGGGTTGAGAACATGTAAATTCACCCGAAGCGCCGAAGGACAAAGTCATTCTAAACCGTCGATTTAAAATACATTTTGGGAGTTATGACAACTGTTAGATCCAAGAGGAGAACATGTGCCACATGAGGAGACCTATGTCAGCAAGGACACGTGGCACAATCAGATGATGACAAGTGTCAAGGTGCAGTTGGCATTTCAGGTATGGGTAAGTCACGAATCTAAGTGACACATGGTAGCCACTCAGTCAGTGCTACATCAACAAGTGACGTCAGCATCTATGTCACTCCGGGAGTATGTACTTCAAGAGTTTTCACCACCAACAAATGCCCAGAGTCCTGGAGTTTTGAAATGATCAAGAACCTTTCACCGTGCAAGTGAAATCCAACCATCAGATCTACTTCGGCGAAATGAACTCCGAAAGATTGAAGGCCTGTGTAGGAGAAATCACCTGAAGCGTCGAAGGTCGAAGTCAACGCTAATCGTTGATCTAAGATAACTTCGGGAGCATTCTCAACCGTCAGATCAAGAGACAGTCAATTCCGACGCTGACCAACTCCGGTGGAAATTGGAACAACAATTACTTAGACCTCTGGACCCCCAAAGTCCAGAAGTAAACAAGGACTGTCCACCCAACCTTTGATTAAGTCATAGTCATTGATCAAGTACAATGGAAAGATAGAGTAAGCATAAATCACAAAGTAACACTAACCGTTGATCTACTTCGGGAGCATTCTCAACTGATGATCAAGCATAGTGGAAGGATAGCCTAAGTGGAGGTGTTAACCGACAATAAGCAGTCATCACCGCTTTATGACTTATTCGGTAGGTAATCACTCCAGAGAAATTGCTACTCCAGAGTTCAGGAGCCACAAATAGTCGAAGTTCCGAAGCGAATGAGAACTGTTCATCTCAACTCTTGATTAAGTAGTAATCGTCAATTGTGATTGAAGCCTCTAGATAAGTAAGGATCATTTGTTCACGGAAGATTAAATATGGAACGCCCGATCTACTAGTGAAAATCTGTATACACACTTCGGCGAAATCTGCTTCGGGAGATTTGAAAGGTTGCAAAGGCCTGAAGTCCCGAAGAATGAAGTACCAGAGAACACGGTCCCAACATTGGACATATGGGGGTAAAAAAGAAAAGGGCAAAAGAAAAGGCATCGCTTGAATTAATAAGCCCGTGGTTTTGCGCATATGGTCACATGTAAATGGTTTGAAGGAATCGCCTCTGCAGAACTCGATTTCTGCAATATGTGCAGAGACATGGAATCGAGTTAAAAAGAAATCGATCCATACCTGTGATTGATTTACAAAAAACACTCTCACTAAGTTAAAAGAATTAACAATAATGCTTGAATAATAATAGTGATTATTGTTAATGTTAAAATGAAGAAGTGCGATGATCCAATCAAAGGGACACAATGTTTCATAATTCACACCAGTTGGAATAGTATATAAACAAGAAAGAGTGGTGAGAAGAAAGTGTCTCTAAAGTCAAGATCATAAGATCAAAACAGAAACAGAGTCCAAGAAGAGGAATAAATGGTTCTTATGAAGTGAGGGTGGAAGGGAGGAGCATGGAAGAATTCATATCCTTACTAAGCAAAGTATAAATACAAGGGAGTTGGAGCTTCCTAGGGTTGGTGGCCTAAATACAAGGGAGTTGGTGCTTCCTAGGGTTGGTGGCCTAAATACAAGGGAGTTGGTGCTTCCTAGGGTTGGTGTCCTGAAGAAGGGGACTTGTGTCCCCTAGAGTTAGTGCTCTAAAAATGATTGGTGTCGTTCACTATTCTTGATAAAACCTTGTAATTCCTGTTAAATATATTTATATAATTGATTTTGCATACAATTCATTGTTGATTTATTGTGGTAATCAATAAAATATAAAAATTAACTGCTAATTGTGAAAAAGGGGTAATACTGATTC
>JZKD02S2280757.1:0-14298 GCA_000966675.3 Picea glauca | reverse complement strand
CCTTTCCTCCCCAAAGAAAAAAAATGGGTGACTGAGCTCTTTGGATACGATTATGGGATCATTTACAAGAAAGGAAAAGACAATGTGGTTGTTGATGCACTTTGCAGAAAATATGAATATGAAGGGTCCCTTTTTTCTCTCTCCTTCATTGTACCAGATTGGCTCCAAGATGTTCCCAAGGAATGGCTACACGATCCAAAAATTTCACATCTGATACAACAATTGTAGGCCAATTCTCTAGTTTCCCCAGGGTACTCCTTGCTCAATGATGAGCTTCGATACAAAGGCAGTTTGTATTTAAGTAAACAATCAAAACTTAAATCCATGGTACTTTCTGAGCTTCATACTACACCCACTGTTAGGAACTTAGGGTTTAACAAGGCCTATGACCGGGTCAAACATTCTTTTTTCTAGGATGGTATGAAACAAGACATTCACAATTTTGTGGAAGAATGTGGTGTTTGTCAATGCAACAAAGGAGAAACAATCAAAGCTTTTGGAACACTACAACCACTTCCGATTCCACCTGCTATTTGGAGGGATATCTCTATGGATTTTATTGTAGGATTACCTAAATCAGGCAATAAATTAGTCATCATGGTGGTAGTTGATTGTATTTCCAAGTATGTTTATTTATGTTCTCTTCAACACCCATTTATAGCCTCCACTATGGCTCAACTTTTCATGGATCAGGTCTTCAAGATTCATGGCATGCCTCATTCTATTGTTTCTGATCTCGAACCAAATTTCACTAGCAATTTTTGGCAAGAATAGTTCAAGATACAAGGCACCCAATTGCATCTCAACACAACTTATCATGCCCAGACTGATGGTCAAACTGAAGTTGTCAACAAGTGTTTGGAAACATATTTGAGGTGTTTTGCATTAGAAAGGAAAAATCAATGGGCTCAATGGTTACCACTAGGTGAATGGTGGTACAACATTTCTTACCATACAACTACCCACATGAATCCTTTTGAAGCGATATATGGAAAAAATACACCTTCAGTTCTCTCATACTTTCCCGCTGTCTCGAAGGTCTAAGTGATTGACCAAACGCTTACAATTTGAGAGGCTATTCTTCGTACCCTCAAAGAGAATTTGGTCATGGTCCAAAATAGCATGAAGGAACAAGTAGATCAAGGTCACTTTGAATGTCAATTTACAGAAGGAGATCAGGTGTTTCTTCAACTGCAACCTTAGAAGAAAAATTCCCTCAAGGCTGACCATTTTTTTTTTTGTAAGTAAGAAGTTTTATATATAAAAGGCCTTCAAAAAACCAAGTTAGAGGTACAAAAAACTGAAATTATCCGTATTGTAGTTACTGGACTGCCCCAATAGAGGGGAAACCAGTCCATCCAGCTGGGTGAGTCAAGCATAGGTGGTTTAACAGTCTAATATATCGGCCTCAAACTGACTGGACAACAGCTAAAAAA
Source organism: Picea glauca (assembly GCA_000966675.3). Taxonomy (NCBI): domain Eukaryota; kingdom Viridiplantae; phylum Streptophyta; class Pinopsida; order Pinales; family Pinaceae; genus Picea; species Picea glauca. The sequence continues at coordinate 12,862 of JZKD02S2280757.1, read as the reverse complement.
AGAAAAACTAGTGAAATTAGAAGGACCCTTATGGGCTTAAACATTTGGAAAATAACCTGGCCAGGTGGCATGAATGGCCTCGGACCAAGGTTCCTCTTCGATGAGTGTCACTTGGCCTACCCACTGCATTCCAACATCCATGTTGCTTTCATCTCTGTCGGCAACTGGCGAGGTGTCCTGTAGCGCTTGCTGTCTTGTGGCCTCCTCCACACTCACGTCCTCATGCTTGGCTTGCTCCATCTCATTCCCTGTGGAACACTGCATCTGGGCGTTTCCTTCGTTGGTCTCTGCATGGGGTTCCGCTGCTGAAGCCTCCCATGCTGGGTCCGAGGGAAAATCCTTTCGGAGGGAGGAAAGGATTTGAAGGAGGGCCACAACTTTGCTATCTGTGGTCTGCAAACAGAATTGAAGGTCCTCCACCCCCTGACAGAGTTCAAAGACCATACCAAATATAATGGTGAGACTTTCTCTCAAATGCGTATCAAAGAAAGAGTCAAAAGACTGGTTCTCGTTGTTTCTAGGCCTGTGAAAAGGAGGTGGCACCCCCATGGGCTTCCTTGAGGAGCCAACTACTGGTGCGTGGGAAGACTCAACAATTCTAGAGATTGGGGGGACTAGAAGGTGTCGTGAGGAGGAAATCGATGGTATGGAAATGATGTCTAAGCCATCAAACTAGGATACAGGTGGTTTGGGGGAGGTGGGAGGAGTTGGCTCGAGCTTGAGGGGATGAGAGTAGCAAGTGGAAGGTGACTCACGGGGAGAGACAGAAGGATGGTGAGGATTCCATGGAGATCCTCTGCGTGACCACCCCCTTTGACATGACATCAGATTCGTTGAGTGAATGCCAAAGAAAACCAAGTGTATCATGTAGAGGTAGAGTTCCTGGATGTGTACAGGGGCTATAATCAACATGAAGGTCCAATTTGGATCACACTAGGGCTGGAGGGGAGAGCTAGTTGGGTCACGAGTGGAGGCGAGAGGCGAACACAAATAGCCAGGCCATGGAATAATTCACAACAAAGACATATGCTGTAGAGTTAAAGCCACTGCATCGTTGAAATTACAAGTTAATGCAGGATCAGGGTGGTGGGCGATGGCACGAGCTTGTCACATGGCTCCGTGCCTCGTTGGCCGACCCGTTCCTCCACTTCGCGCCAGCTGGTCCACACTAGCACCCCATCAGGGGGCCCTCAAGGCTGACCATTGTCAGAATTTGGCGCCCAAATTTTATGGTCCTTATACCATTCTCAAGTGTGTGGGACAAGTGGCCTATCAGTTATCTTTTCTCATTCATTCTAAGATCCGTCCTGTTTTTCATGTTTCCTGCTTATAGAAGGTGATTGGACCTAAGTGCCAAACTCAAACCAGGCTTCCCGAGTTGGACAAAGAAGGATCCATTTGGATACAACCACAAGCATTTTTGGACCAATGTGAGCATTGTTTGCATTAGTGCACCATCAAGGAAGTGTTAGTCGAGTGGAAATATACAACTCTAGTAGATGCCACTTGGGAACCAACTACCATTCTGTAGCAATTTCCTCGTCTCAAACCTTAAGTACAAGGCTATTTTTAAGGTGGAGGACATGTTAGGGACCTAACCCCTCATGTAGGTAGAATAATATATTTCCATGTAATAAAGGTAAATATTAATAAGGCCTAGCAATAAGGAAGAATAAGTCAAATGTAAGAAGACCTAATAGAAGCTTTCGCTTCTAGAAGGATCTTCCTCTAGATTGTTCTTTTGGTTAGAGATATTTAGTATAAATAGGAGTAGAGGGGATGTGAAGTTTTTTTCTGGATATTATTGTAATAGATCTCTTCTTTGTTGGAGGTTTCCCCCTCGAAGAGGCAAGTGAACATTGCTCTCAGTAATCAAAGTGCTATTTCTAGTTTTATTTCGATATTATTTTAGTATTATTGTGGTATAGTTCTGGTTATATCATTGTTTATTTTCCATTTGTAACTACATATTTATATTCTTCATACTATTTTATATTTGGAAAATTACAGTCAATAGTGGATTTGGAGGAGGACTTAGTACACAACTTCTTCTAGGGAAAGACAAAAGTCAACACCTCTCGGAACTGCTTAACTGAGATGAGGGTGTCATCAAGAATGGATGAAAATGGTATATGAATTGTGTTTCTCAGTGAAGCATCCCCTTCTTCTTCCTCAACCTTTTCCTTTGAGGTGGTTGGTGTGCAGGTTCTCTTTCTTGCAATAGGACCTACAACTGATGTTTATGCTAGGACATACCTTTGTGAAATGGCTGACAGGGTGTAGGAAACACCTGTTAGTGTCTCTTCCCTTAGGACCATTTGAAATCCTCTGACCTCCTTGTCAAACAAAACTGCATCTAGATAAAATTAAAAAAGAGTCACATGAAATAGCATTGGGGCAACACCCAATGACCACACAAAAGTGTGGTTGCGATTCATACCGAACTAGATGTGGTGAATTTGTTTTTTGAGGATCGCTTGTGGAATACTAAACCTTTGATTTGTGGTGACCATATTATTGTGCCACTGTGAAAAGAAAACATGATGCTCGATAGCATTTCTAACCAAATTATGAGCATGCTAATAATTGAATAACTTGGCAATCCGAGGATCCGAACCACGAGAAAGTCTTTGACTATGAGGAGGATTCCATTTCCACATCGTAAAAGAAACAAGAAGATAATTGTAAAAGAAATAACTGGTCCTCTAATGGATGTTTGCATATGCCTACAACATCTCTTGGAGCATATACTGGCACCAATTCATTGGTGCGCCATTCTTAGTGAATTCGGCCACCACTATGACATCAAGCGTACACTCATTTCACGTGAAAATTTTCATTACCTTGCCAGCGATGAGGTAGGAGGCATAGTGGACCTATAGATAATTAATGGGATCTATCAGAGTGCCAAGACCTCCCTGGTGAGTTCCATATAGTTCATATAGGTTCAGCATACCCTTTTTCCTTCCATGCTTCCCGAACCCCTAAAAGTCGTGTGATATATTTTAACCTGTCATGGACAAGCCTGATAGCTAGTGGATGTATTCAATGTGTATGGGGTATCCTTTTTCCAACCACAAGGTTCTTTTGGGGACTCAGATGATTAGGAATTTAGTGTGCTTGGTTCACTCAATAGTGGTGCCTAACAACGGTAAGTCCCACAGATTCATCAATGTGTTGTCATACAGGGGAAGGAACAACCACTTCCATTTCCACTAGAATGAACCATTCGGTAAGGTGGTGCAGTATTGGAATGTATGAATCACCATGGATGGGTACTGGGAAACATCAGTGAAGTCTGTGTCAACCAATCATGTGTGTTCCACCTTTCCATGGAGATAATCTAAAACTTTGACCAGGGATTGATGAATTCAGCTGGAATAAAAATTTTAAGTGGAGAAGGAAATTTGGGGACAGATCCTTTACCAGAGGTGTGAACCATGCTAGAATAATTTCGATGGTAGAAAAAGTGCATGGAGGGATGGGGTCACATACACAAATTCATAGAGAGCTCATTGGGATCTAGGAATGAGGATACAATTAGCATGATGGAAATACAATAATATTGATTCATTATCCAAAGGTGTGTTTAGAAGCAAGATATAGAGGTTGATGCAACAACCATTCATTAAATATTACAAGGTGACAACATTGGGAATTAACATCGGCTCAATGCCTTGAACGTGGAAAAATTCATGATGTGATTTTGGAAACTAAATGCATAATCAAAAAGTTGGTAATGGGAAAGTAAATCAACATGGGAAAGTAATGAGTTGGCAAGTGGTGAATCAAAAAAAATATGGAAAATTGTTAATATTTAAGTGAGTATGACACGCATAGATGCAATGATGGGTAGAAAGGTACTAATGAATTTTAAGGACCGACGTGATGACACAAGGGAATAAAATTCAAATTGAATCAAGATTAAGTATGTGAGGATTTGATATGACCTTCCTAATCACAAAGTGAATATTTGGGCTGGATGACTTAGATAGGAAAATGAAGCACTAAGACACGTAAACATAGGACACATCACCATTTATTGATAGAAATTAAAATAGAGACAAATGGAAATCCTACCTACTAACTCATTCCCAGAACTACGAGCATAACAAAACTGTAATTATGTAGAAAACATGTAGGCTTTAGGTGTGCTCCATTTACCCATCCAGGTCAAATAATTTCATCGAGTTGCACTAATTTGACAACTCCAGATTCATGGATTTCCACAACTATAAAGGACCGAGCCAGTGCATTTGGAACTTTCCCATATGTTTCTTATACTTTCTGTCATATAAGAGCATGAAGTCATCTTGCACAAATGATTTATTCTTTATATGTTGATCATGCTAAGCCTTTTGTTAGGATTTCTCCACAGTCTGATGAAATTCTGCTAAGAACCTGTCTTCCTCAAGTTCTAGTAGTTCCTCCACCCACACAACAATGGATTCATCCTTATTCATCTTGGTAGCTTGTTGTTGGAACAGGGGCAGACCCAGGGTTCAATGCTTCAACAATGCACAAAAAAAACCCTAAATACCAACCCTTTCAGAAACACCTGAGAAGCAGATGAAGTCTCACCCGAGGTAGAGGCAAGGGGGGTTGCAGGATTCAAGTGTCTACAACCGAGCTGGGAAACAGATCTGTGATCATAATTATTTAACAGATCACTTAGCACTTAATATTTATTAGTCTTTAACCCTTTATTCACAACGCAGGTAAAACCCTAATTACAAAACAATGTTGTATTCGACAAGATCTAAGCATATCTGAACATTTAGCACATAACATCAACAGATCTAGCATTCATCCAAGATATTAAGCACTAAGATACTATATCAGATGCATATAACACACATAATTATTCAACACTAAGCATAAATCACATCAATGAGACAAAGTAGGAACAACGCAGGATATACGTGGTTCACCCCTAGCGTGGGGCTACATCCACCAACTCTTCTTCTCTTTATTATCTTCCTTCAATGCACAGAGCCACAAAACCAACTCTGCATAGGACATGAGATATATGCGCACCTTGCCAGATCCTCCTTCCCCGAGTTAGCTCACAACAAAACCTTCTTACACAGTTTGCACACAAGCTTCTTACAATCACTTGCACTTAGCTCTGCAAGTCTTAACACATAGTATGAACAAAGCCTCTAGCTCCGCACTAAGCCGATTCTACTAGGTCTCTCCCTTTCTTACATCACCTAGATATCTATTTATACATTACAAAAGGGTCCTAAACATGGGTAAGACCCATTGGCCGACATCCCATGCCTGTTACATAAACCCTAAACCCAAAAATCACACAAAAGGGGGCGAGATCCCGTGATCTTCTCTTCACTTGGCGCTTTGTCTTCGACCAGCCTGTCGAAGTCCCAAAAATGGTCACACACGACCAAGGTTCTCCAAAACTTGGTCGAGGGCCAACATGCCCCCAACACTCACCTGTGAGTCACTCTGATTTGGGAAACTCTACTTCAAAGGCCTCAAGATGCTTCGCCAAAAGCTCCTGCTCAATGAACTCCTGAACAAATTTCTTAGTCACATGTCCTTCCAATTGATGTTCCACCATGGTGACTACTTGTTCTAGTTGTGCACATTGTCCCTCAATCTCCTCAAAAAGTGTGTAGGCTTCATTCTGCACGGGTTGTAGCCTCTGAGTCACTTCCATGACTTCACTCTAGATGGCATGGACTTGTTGTTGAATGTATCGAATGTTGACAATGGCTTCAACTGTGCTTGTACTGTCGTTGCTTGTTTCTTTGTTTCCTGGAGCTATGAATCCAATGTTTTTATTTCTAGGTCCTCTGCAAGGTGCTCATAGGTCTGCGCACTTCGACTGCTTAATTTCTTTCATTCTAAGGCCAATGCCTTGATTCTTTCGACTGTGCTCCGAGAAGTTTCTTCCCTCTGATCGCGCACTTCTTGCAGAGTACTTGGCATGACTTGCAGTTCTAGTTTGGCCACTCTTGCTTGAAGCTACTGAATAGCTTCAACGAGCTTCTCCAATTGACTCTCCACTGTGTCGTCTTCTATATGTGTGAGGCCTGGCATAGAGAGAAGTTCTCTAGTGACTGCCTCCTTGACTCCCATCTTCTCTGCAATCAACTATTATTTTTCCTTCTGGATTTGCACTTTATCTTCTAAAAACTTCACCTATAGGTCATCTTTCTCTTACTATGCAAACCAACGTCGTTCTAGGGATTGTTATTTTTCTTTATTTAGAGCCTATGTGGCTTGCTCCTTTTCCTCCTAGACCCGACGAAGGTGATCCTTGGTTGAGTATGCTAATCTGCATAGCTGGGCAGGCTCATCTCGTACTTCTATGTCCCCTACTGACAACGACGTAGTAGATACTGCACAGCTCGAATAATGAGCTTGTTGTACCCCTTTGAGCTCCACCTCGATCGTGTCAAAAATTGTCTCCTAATTGGCTTCACTTCACTGCAAAATGTCCTATGAGGTATCTGATACAGCGACGATGATGAGGTCCATATCATTTACCATGAGAACAGTCTGAAATGGAGGTTTATTGGCTTTTGAATTCTTTCACAATGAGGGTTTCTTTTTGGAACTCTTTATTTTCTTAGATGTCTTCCCCTCCATGATGGGATCCTTAGGTGATGTCACTTCACCATGTTCATGCTTTTTTTCTTTTCCTTTGTTCTATTCTTTTTCTACTTCGTTACCTCCTCCTCCTTTAGGTGAATCGGGTGTAGTTTACTTTGATGCATTGCTCAATTCCTGTACCTCTTCCTTCTTTTTCTTCATACTGCTACTGGGTCCATCATACTCTTATCGAGTGACTACAAGACTTCCTATGATATCGGGGTCAGAGAGTTCTATCTGCTTGACTGGTACAAGGAACTCTCCAAGCCATTCCTTGGTTATTTCTTCCATGTCCTCTGTGAGTTTTTAATAGGACTAGATCTCTTCCTTATGTTCATCCCCACGCACAATGATGTAAATGAAATTCCTATCTGTGTGGAACTTCACAAGTGGTCTAAACCTGTGCAGGGTATTCGACGTCATGCGAAGAAAATATTCAATGGCCCTCTTCAGCTGTAAATAATATGTGTGGAACACCGCATTGGATTTCCATTGTTTTTCCATGTCGCTCGAGTACCAGAGTGTAGTGAACTTCACGACCAGTGGTTCAGACGACTCTATTTCAGGAATGGTCACTACTTCCGGCATCTCCCAAGTAATGAAGGCAATGAGAATCAACAACTAACTAAAATGAAACTCGTATCCCTAGTCCTGTGCTTCATAATAATCTTTCTCCAACTAGTTGATGAGGTAACTCGCCCTGTTCATTTGCATCCATTCGACGCATTTTCTTGTGAGATCGATGATGAACCCCATGACCTGCATTGGTCTGTTCTTCCTGATGAACTTACAAATGATCAACTGGAAATCTAGGAGCACTACACCATTCGAGATGGAGGCTACCTTTTAGCCCCGTTTCCCTTTCTCCACATCGACATAGGTTTCTTTTATGTGCTACACCAGGGCGCGATCTGTAGCCTTCCCTGGGTAAAACTCTCAAGGGTTGGGTTCTTACATTCTTAATCCGGTGATACAATGGATAAGCACTGGATCTACTGTGATGCACTGACCAGAGTTAACCACCATGGTAACATGCCAGGAGGAGTTTAACACACACATTAACCTCCTGATGTCTGTCGAAGTGTGGTATCTTCTTCACATTGAGGATGGTTGATCTTGCGATATCCATGGTCCATGGATGGGGGATTATCTTCGACTTCTTCTCCATTTTCTTGGTCAAGTTCTTATGTGGTGTGTTCATGCCATAGTTCTTGTGGTCTCCTAAGTTGAAGTTACTGATCTTTAGCATCATAATCTGTCCTAACTACAGTCCAATGGTGCATATCCCCTTCGGGAGGTACATAGTAATCAATGTGTAGTCGAAGTCCCTCAGGATGCTATCACGACTAACCACGCCAGCCAAAGGCGAGATATAGTTGGACATGATTGATGGGATGAGCTTCACATTTGCCAAGTCATCGTGATGCTTCCTTCTCTTCTCTGTTGTAGTTTTGGATGGCCCATATCGACATTCAGTCGATGGGGATGCTTGCACTCCTCTCATTGACGAGGCCTATACTCCTACGGACAAGACCTTCTTAGCCATAAGGTCTATGAGGATTTATTCAACGAATTTCTCTACTACGATAATTTCTCCCAACATACATGCTCGAGGTCAGATATCTTGGTTTGGTGAACAAAAAATCAAGGTAGCAGAATGGATGGTGAGGTTACAAGAAGCACTGCGAGAAAGCGATTAGTTCTATGTGGGCTCATATAAGCACAATTCGTGAAAGTTTCCTTGGTGCAACGCTCGAGGAGATAAATAGACAACGTCTTAATGGACTCCTCCAATGGGTAGGAATACCTTGATCAATACAATTCTATCCATTATGGTGCGGTCCCAATGGTCCAATGACGAACGTTCCAACAATAACTATGTTTCTAGCCATTCCAAAGCATCGTTATAACGGTTGAGACACCTCCAACAGTCATATTGCTTCACTATGGTGAAGTTCCAGTCGATGTTGTTCTGCTATTCTCACGAGGTTCAAGTTCTTTAAGTCTTCCTTCTGCGAAGTCCTCTTTGGAACCTCATGCAATTTTTCCAGCTTTTCTTTCTTCTTACTGAGCTTTCTAGCTTTCTTTCCTGTGATCTACATCTCTGGATTCCTCTTTCCATTATTGTTCTTATATTTTCTTATCATAGTAACTTCGCACTATTGAGGATCTTTCACAAGGTTCAAGGATAATACTTCTTCTCTTACTGTTTCTGGTGTAGGTGCTCTACTCTCCTGCATGGATAGGTTCTTTAAGCTTTCTTGTGTTCTTTCAACTTCGACAGATAAGTCTCTGGCCCTCAATTGCTTCAAATTGTCCTCTTGTTCTTTTATTAAGATTTCCATTCTCTTAGCCATGAAATCCCTTAATTCTTTCTTTTTTCTGTTCTATAGCTTCCTCTTCTTCTCTCCTTCGGATCTAATCTCTCTCGATCCAAGTATTTCCTAACAAAAGTGCAAAGGGAGCACTGTTCTCAGAAAACTTAATGACCTCAAATTCTTCTTATGTCGATGTTGCATGAGCAAACATAGGTACATGGTCAAGTCTTCCACATAGGGTTATCCGATTTCCTTTAAACAATCCTATTCCTCCCAATGAAGGAATCATATTAGGCTTTCCTAATATTTCCCAAGTAATTTTTGTCATGATATTCATCTATGTTTCTACATTTAATACATAGTCTATGTTGAAGTCTCCTATTCTTGTTTCTATTCACTCTTTCTCTTTTAAAATCTCTGATAAACTGATGTCTCTGTGATCATTTAGTATTTCTTTCATCTGCAATAATATAGCCTTTGATTCTTTCTGGTTCTTTAGCATATTCTTAGTCTTTGGAGCTTCCTCATGGTTTTCTTGTCTTATGTTCATCTTCTTAGCTTTAGAAATCATTCTAGGGCAATCCAAAACTTCATGTCCAATAGATTTACAACAAAGGCAAATAGGAATTCTACTAGGTCATTCCTTAGCAAGATGTCTTGGTCTTCTGCAATTATAACATAATGTCAATCCTCTCTTTCTCTTAAATGATCCCCAACCTTTCATGTATTGCGCATTGGGATCACAGTGATATACCTACAAAAAATTCTTTCTAGGATCCTGCATCCACTTGTTAGTTGAAAAATTCTTTCTATGCATAGGGATAACATATATTTCACTATTTTTATCAGATCTATTCATATAATATCTTCTTTCTTATAGTTGTGCCTTAGTTTTCAGACTAGGACAAAATTTATCAAATATACCTAGATCCATTCTTTTGAAAGAAAAATTTCCACTTATCTTACCTTTATCAGAGCATAAAGCTTTAAGATCTTACCTCTTTTATTTAGATCAAACTTCTCTTCTTAGCACAGAGCTTCAAAAGTCAAGTATAATACTGTGCACTATAGAAACAAATCTATGCACATAGCTTTCTCTTTTTCTTAGTTCCCATAAATCACAGTTTCAGGTCCCGACAACGGAACCATTTGTTAGCACAGGGGTAGACCCAGGGTTCAACACTTCAACAATGCACCACAAAAACCTAACTACTAACCCTTTCGGTGACACCTGTGAAGGATATTAAGTCTCACTCGAGGTAGAGGCAGGGGGGGTGCAGGACTCAAGTGTCTACAACCGAGCTGGGACACAAATATATGATCACAATGCTTTAACAGAGCATTCATTATTCTTTAACCCTTTATTCACATCGCAGGTAAAACCCTAATTACAAAACAACGTAGTATTCAACAAGATCTAAGCATATCTGAGCATTTAGCACATAAAATCAATAGATATAGCATTCATCCAAGCTATTAAGAACTAAGCTACTATATAAGATGAATCTAACACACATAAAGATTCATCACTAAGAACAAATCACATCAATGAAACAAAGCAAACACAACATAGGATATACGTGGTTCACCCCCAACGTGGGGCTACGTCCACCAAATATTCTTCTCTTTATTATCTTCTTTCAATGCACAGAGCCACAAAACCAACTCCACATAGGACAGGAGATCTGCACGCACCTCGCCAGATCCTCCTTCCCCAAGTTAGGCCACAACACAAATCCTTCTTACGCAGTCTGCACACAAGATTCTTACAATCACTTTCACTTAGCTCTGCAAGTCTTAACACATAGTATGCACAAAGCCTCTAGATCTACACTAAGCCAATTCTACTAGGTCTCTTCCTTTATTACATCACGTAGATATCTATTTATACATTACAAAAAGGGCCTAAACATGGGTAAGACCCATGGGAAAACATCCCATACCCATTACATAAACCCTAAACCCAAAAATCCCACAAAAGGGGGCGAGATCCCGCGATATCCACTTCACTTGGCGCTTCGTCTTTGAACAGCCTGTCGAAGTCCCAAAATTGGTCACACACGACCAAGGTTCTCCAAAACTTGGTCGAGGGCCAACACTTGCACAATGAATAGAATTGGGGTGAGAAACTCAGCTAGCACAAATGCTTCTTGGCCATATACGATTTGAAATGAGGTACACTTGTTTAAGCGCTTTGTGGTAGTCCTATACACCAATAAAAAAATTGGAACCTACTCATCCTAGTCATCTCTTTTTCAAAACAGACTTTAGTCATCCCCATCTCCAAGATTTTATTAAATGTTTCTATTTTTCTATTAATTTGCAGATGGTAGGGACTGCTCTTATGATGTTAAATAAAAAATTATATAGTAAGGGTCGTTATAGTTTCACTGAGAGAGTGGGATCCTTGGTTACTGATCAAGCTCCGAGGGAAACCAAACTTGGTAATAACATTCTAAAAAATAAATCATGCTTCAGTGGCTGTAAAAAAATCCTGAAAAACCTCATCCTCAACGCATTGAGTCAGGTAGTTGGTTGCAGTAATTATGTATCTCACCTTTGAATGCTTAGTTGGAGGATTTATCAAATTGATGAAATCAACAACCCATTTTTAAAAATATTGTAGTGCATGAATAGGGTGCGAAGGAAACTCATCACAACGTGATGTTTTTCCCATGCTCTGGCATACATTGTAGGCCCTATCATATTCCTTAGCATCTTTAAACATTGTATTCCACCATAGTCCCGCCTATAACATCTTTCTAGATTTTTCCTTTTCGCCAATGTGTCCTCTCGTAACTCCACTGTGACATTCCCATAAAATATCAGGTCTTTCATAATCGAGCACATAATGCCGCAAGATATTATTCAATCCCAATTTTTATGTTGGCCCACAATTAGTTGGTGTTAGGGACCTAACCCCCTAAACTCTCATGTAGGTAGAATAATACATTTCCATGTAATAAAGGGCGATACTAGTTAATAAGGCCTATTTAATAAATATGAACAATTCAATAGAAGAAGACCTAATAGAAGTGATATTGGTGGATATCGGTGGCCACACACATTTTCCAACTCCCTCAAAAGAATTTTCTAGCAATTTTGGCAATTTAGTAGTTTTAGTAGTTTTTAACTTTCCGGGCCATTTTGAGGGCTTAAATTAAGGTTTTTCGGGATCGAGCTTCTCAATGATAGCCAAAATATCTTAATGATTTACGAAAATTAATCTCCTCAGCGATACCTTTCCAACGATCTATCGTGTGCCCCAAACAAAGATTGTATGCCAAAGTTTCACCCCTGGGAAGTTGATACACCAAACTACCCAAAACGGGGTCCACAAAACTGTTGGATTTTCATCTTCCGGGGTTAGGGTTTTGGATTTTATTTATGATAAAAAAGGACTTTGGATCCTCATTGTAAAATCATCTTCTTGCGAATGCGAGTCGGGGATAATTTTAAGGATGGAAATTTATTTTAAAATGTAGAAACCTTGGAGAATCTTACTGATCCTTCATATGCCAACTATAAATGATTGGCGATATTTCTGTAAAAATATTCAAATTTATAAGGATTTTATATAATTTTTATGAAATTTTGGTGATTTTTAAGGTAAAATAATTTTATCCTATAGAATTTGGGCGAATCATTTTTAAAATAGCGAATCTCATTTTTGGAAAAACCATGAAAAATTAGCCCATGAGCGAAATTTAGCCCCTAAAATCATTCCTGATTGCGAGTAGCGGACACATCTCTTCTCAGAGATAAGTTGCCACCATTCTAGCGAGTCTTTCACTCTCTATTTTTATAGTCTTTGTACATTTTCGCTCATTAATAGAAAATTGTGTATTAATTTATCTATGTGTTTATGGTTGCATCTCTGATACATTTCTGTTATATTATTGGATATATGATATATCTCTATACAT
>JZKD02S2280746.1:15428-28317 GCA_000966675.3 Picea glauca | reverse complement strand
TAAAGAACTGGGCGCCACTCAATTCATCCAAGAGGTCATCAATGACAGGAATGGGAAATTTGTCTTTAATGGTAAGTTTGTTGAGGGCACGGAAGTCAGGAAACATTCGCCAAGAACCTTATTTCTTCAGGACCATGAACACAGGAGAAAAGTAGGGGCTCGTACTAGGGCAGATAACGCCTGCGTTAAGGAGTTCCTGAACCATTTTCTCAATTTCATTTTTTTGGGAAAAGGGGTGACGATACGGATGGATATTTGGAGGAAGGCTTCCTAGTACAAGGGGAATGGAATGATCATGAACACCATGGGAAGGAGGGAGTCCATGGGGAGTGGAAATACCACTTGATGTTTAGAGAGGATGGATTGGAGGTCTTTCGGCACTGGGGGTGTCTTTGTTACTTGTATGGCATGGAGTTGGGCAATAACGCCATAATGATCTTTTTTTAGCATCTTTTCCATGCAATGGGAAATAATGATCTCAGGTGAACTGGTGGTGATGCCTTGGAACTTATATTGTTGGCCCTCCTGTTCGAATTGCATGGTTAATTCCTTAAATACATGAGAGTGGGACCCAAATTCCTTAGCCAGTCTACACCCAACACAATGTCACAACCACCCATGTCGATAGAAAACATATGAGATTTCAGGTGTTAATCACCAATTTGGAGACGCACATTTTCACAAATCCCTCCACATTTCATGGATCCACCATTGGCAATCATGATTTGGAAATTATTGATTGCATGGATATAGAAATGAGTTTCTTAGGAAATGTGACGATGAATAAAATTACGGGTGCTTCCACTATCAAAAAGAATGATGAACTTCCTATGCTTGATGTAACCGATTAGCTTGAGGGTTTGGGGAGAAGAAAATCTAGTGAGAGAATTTAGGGAAATGACCAGTTCTACTTTGGGGGGGTCTGAGGGAGGGGTTATGTCAATGGTTTCAGGTGACTCAGACACAAGGGGATTTTCAACATCCTCTTCCAAAATATCCTCCGAGATGGCCATAAAAATCTTTTGTTCCTTACACTTGTGGCCCGAAAAATATTTTTCATCACAATTATAAAAAAGGCCTTTGAGTTGGCGTTCAACTGTTTCAGCCTTGGTCAATTTTTGGATCTTTAGTGGAGTAGAGGGAGTAGTGGGATTTACTGGTTTAGTGCGAGGGATAAAGCAGGCTTTCCGATTTTGAGAAGATATAACATGTTATTCTTATTTATCTCTTTTAGTATCCTCCACCCAACTAAGAGGCTGAGCCATGAGGACATGGGTATGAATCTCATCCTTGAGGCCACTGATAAAACATTCTCGAAAAAAGGCATCAGACATGCCCTCTATCCAAAAATCCAGGCGCTCAAAAGCATCTATAAACTCTTCCACTGTTCCAGATTGTTTCAACTTTTTCAAACGACCTAAATGGTTGGTGTTAGTGTCAGAGCATTCATAAATCTCTTCCACAAAGTGTGTCCAAGCAATATACCCTTGACGGGAATTTTTCCTCCATTGCCACCATTGCCAACGTTCTTGATCTAGATGGAGAACACCATATCGGAGTTTGTCCAAGTCACATGTAATGTCGTATAAAGAGAAATAATGTTCCATTTGGGTTACCCAACTAGTGGGATACGAGCCATCAAATTTGGTCACATCCACTCGCCGAAGGCATAGGTCACGTTGAAAGTGATGGGGCTGAAAATTATGGGAATGAGAGAAAGTTCCAGCTTCAGTATGTGGAGGTGGGTCAGATAAAGGGTTAACTATAGGGATATGCAACTTGGTGCAGATCGTCGAAATGACATATTCAAGCTAGGTAGTCATGTCTTGTTTGAGTTCCTTGATTGAGGTGGTGATGGAGGACTGCATGGTTGTATTGATGGTGGAAACATTGGCATTGAGTTGTTTTACTTCTTGCTGGGTCTCTGTGAAGTTAGATTGCAAGGTATTGAAGCGAGCTTCCAAATCTTGGCTATGGGTATGGGCCATGATGAAGAGGGAACCGAAAGGGGGCGCGTGGGGTCAAAACAATTGCTAAAAATGATATGTATGAGTGTGATAAGGGAAAAGAGATAAATCCAATGGAATAGGTCTCAAATAATGGTGCAAAAATTTCTATACTTTTTTTTTTACACCTGCAGAGTTATACTCTAGTCTGAAGAATACTGCAGTGATGAAATGCCCAAATGCTTAACCAGGAAGAAATGTGTAGTGATTTGGCAACCCGAACACAGTTGCGTGGAAATAGATCTTGTTTGTTTTAATTTTTTTGTTTATGTCCCCAAGGGTTAGGTATTCAAGGGTTCTACAGACAAGGGTTTTCCATGTGCTATAGCTCTTTGATATACGTATGGGGTCCAACAATAGTAATCGGCCCAATATCTTAGGGAACCAACTAAGGAATCTAGACTGTGCCCTTATCCATACTATTTGACTACCCAGGTACTAGAGAGTATCTTCCTAAGTGTTGTTCTCGGTGTCACTATAGTAGTCAGGCAGCCGATCGATTTATCTAAAGAGGGATTCAGGTAATCTAGTTTGATCTGTACACAGGTGTTGTCTGATTCACTACCACTCGAAGGGGTACCAACAGGGGTTACAAGGGTGGCCAACATATGTGCTCTTAAGTACCACTTATATTTCCTGCATGTATGAATCCCTCAACTGCGGGTTTATGCGTGTAACGATAGATCTCTATGGCTTAAAGGCACCAGAATACGTCTCTACCCTAAAAAAACATTTAACCCACAATTTATGCCGAGGAAAGTGCTTTGATACCACTTGTAATATTCCAGATATAAAAAGTATGAAGAACAGAAATAAAATGCTAGAAATGGCAGATAAACAACAATATAACCAGAAAAAAACCACTATAACACTGAAATGATATCAAAATAACACCAGAAAGAGCACTTTGATTCTAAGAGCAATGTTCACGGGCCTCTTCGAGGGGGCAACCTCAAGTCGAGCATAGCTCTATTACAATAATATCCAAGATAGGGTTCTCATACCCTAGACTCCTATTTATACTAAATATTTATATCAAAATAACCATCTATAGGAAGATCCTTCTAGAAGCGAAAGCTTCTATTAGGTCTTCTTACATTTGACTTATTCTACTTTATTGTTCTCCCTATGTGCGGGTTAGATATCTAACAAATAGTTCCTCTATCCTCTTAGCTTCTTCAAGTTGGGTCTTCAGAGTGATATTTATTTCTCTTGTTTCTATAATCTCCTCAATGCTTTTTATAATCTCATCATCTACCTTCTTATTTTCTTTTGATGGACTAATTATTTCATTCTTTAGTCGCATGGTTTCTTCTTCTTTTTCTTCTAATTGTGTCCTTTGCTTAGTTTCACTTTCTTCTTGTTTCAAGATCATTTTCTTTAGTGCTATGGTAAGATTTGAGTACTTTTCTAGGGATTCCTTAGTGTATTTTTCAAGATACTCAAAAGAGATTGAACCACATGAAACTTCCGAGCTAACTTCTTCTAAATAATTTATAATTTTACTTTTAAGCTTCACATATTCTTCCTCTTCATCTGTAAGATATTTTTTATCTAATTCTACACAAACTACTTCTATATATTTTTATTCACTTGTAGGAAAACATTCAACATCATCACACTTAGAATTATTGCAATTAGATGATTTTGGAGAGTCTTTACCTTCATTTTCCTTGATGGAATTGTCTTCTTTGTCTTGATATACCTTCTCTAGCTTCAGCCATAGGTCCTTGGGGGAGGTACACTTTCCTATGCTTTCTTTGACACAACATGAGAGTATATTAAAGATGGTATTGAATTCTACTACACTATTCTTCTTTGCTTCAAATTTTGACTGATTCTTTGAGGGAACTAGTCCAACAACAAATGTATTCCAAACACTTGCTCCTGTTTCCTTCAAGTAAGCTTTCATTTATATTCTTCATGTCAAGTAATATGTCTTATCAAAGAGGGGAACTTCATCTTCATGTTCATCCATTTGTGTTTCCATGGATCTCATTCAATATTGTAAGGCTTATGATGAAGGACTGATTTGATACATATTGTTGGATACAACGACCACACTGAGAAGGGGGCGGTGAATCAGTGTAGGGAGATTTTTAAAACTTTTCCAAAACTTTAGTTAGAAAAAATCATTTACTCATTACTTCCATTCACACTTAGTAGCTTGCATGTAAACATATCTCAACAACATACATCAACAATAAATAACTATGAACCATCACCATAATGAACACAAGGAACACCAGATAGATGTGAAAACATTTTGTGTTATGTATTACATGAAACTACAATATAATGGTTTTATCAACATCATCTTGCATATCTCAACACTAACCAAGATGTCAGGAATCAAACCTTCAAGTACAAGACCCATATTGTAAAAAAAAACCAATCCACATGTATGTACACGACCTACCTATACCGTAGCACTCATATGTATGCATTCTTCCCTATGTTAGCCTGCGTACACCTTCAGAAGAATAGGGAATCCATTCTTCTACACTTATGAAACTTACCTGCCTCTATCAAATCCACCAGTAACTTGTCATTGCAACCATCCTGTCACTGCAACCGCTTTATCATTGCAACCAGTACCATTCCAACCACAAACAAATATACACCATCAAACAACCTATGCATGTTCCTCATGCATACACCATCACAGAACATAGATATCCCTCAACCATATCAGAATAGAATCACTCAACCAACCATCCAACATCTACCATATCCAAACATCATAACAACCATACAAATAATGCTTCAAGCATTCACCATAACATGAGTAAATCTAAGCATCAAGACAATATGTAACTATACCATAACTTATGTAATAGAAATGAACCTATAGACT
Source organism: Picea glauca (assembly GCA_000966675.3). NCBI lineage: Eukaryota > Viridiplantae > Streptophyta > Pinopsida > Pinales > Pinaceae > Picea > Picea glauca. The sequence continues at coordinate 23,454 of JZKD02S2280746.1, read as the reverse complement.
GATGTTTTGTGCACTTGCTTCAGACTTCAGGAACCTGGCACCAACACTTACTCAATATTTTCATGTCCATTCCATGTGTCATGACCTTTCATTATTCAGCATGCATATGTACGCGGCATGGCCTACTGCAGCTCACATATGTACGCATCCTATCCCACTACAACCTCCATACTTCTTTAGAAAACTAAGGTTTTTTGAACCTCCTAAACATTTTCCATCAAACCTCCTTGGTTCCTAAGACATTCATAACTTCTTATGCGTCCATGAGTACCTGCAATGAATCTTTCACCAAAAATAGATCTTCAATATGCTCAAAAAGATTCATATCATAAGAGACCATTGCTCTCTTATTTATACTCTCTAATTAGCTTTCTCTAGAAGTTATCTTCTAACCAAATTCCTTATTTAGGGATAACCCACTTCTACCCACTTTTTACATTTACAACCACTTTATCCACAAATAGTAAGCTCTCCACTTCTAGTTTCAACTAATTAATTTTTAATTAATTTCTTGTTGCAACCACTTAACCCATGAATAACCAATTTGACTAGTCAACCTTCTTCTAGGAGATTCTAGAATAATTTGAATTCTTTTACCTTATTTGACCTTCTAGGGGCTTTTATCTAACTCATGTGGGTTCTCCAACTTCACAAAGCCATAACTCTCTTACCGTGAGGAGTTATGTGATGTTCTGCATATCATAAAAAATGGCATGGCATGCATTATCCATTTAGATTGATCTCATCTGCAAATTTACTGATCTTCATCACATTATACCTTAAACAAACTTGGGTTCCCTAACCATACATATTGGATTACTCAACCACTTAACCATTTGGAATTCTCAAAGTGTATTCCCGTGAGGGATTTCACCATAAGGGGACCACTTTGGAGTTCATCCATTTGGTACTTCCTATCAACCAGGACATCAATGATATAAATCCCTTTACTATCAACACATAATTGTGACACCACTTGACATAAAACATTTGAAATCAATTACATCAATGAAAACATAATCCAACAATCAATACATCAATGATACAAGGTCATTATTATGACAATACTTGACATCAATGAGAAAATAATACAACAATCTCCCCTTTTGGAATTGATGGCAACACCAACATTGATGTCAACACCAATCATTGTTGGAAACACTTAGACATGACAATGATCATGCTCAAATTGGTCTCTCCCCCTCTGACATCAATGGAAAAGGGTATATATCTTTGGGGTTACTCCCCCTAAATCAATTGTCCCTATGACTACTCCTCCTGGCTACATTGTTCTTTGGGATTCTCTCCATGCATATGATGAATCTCTCCTCTTTTTACAAGGGATATCACTCTGATACAATGATAGTAACATGTATTCCAATCATCTCTATCATGTCTCCACCTATAATCATACATATGTAACCAATCATGGGAAGAAGAATAACTCCCCCCTATGGGTATGTATCCCCCTATCTTCTCTATAAGATGTTATCACTGCAATCTACTTCTGCTGCAAATGCTACTACTCAACTAGAGCATAGATCCACTACTAAAGAATGATATTCTCTTCCTATGATGATCCTTGGACCTTTCCATGCATCATACATCTAAACTAGTGCCGCACCATACATGCCAATCATACATACTATATCATGCATCAACCATGAAGCAAAGGATATGTCAACAATGAATAGTGAATCATGAACAAACCATCAACCATGTGTTAGCACTAGAAGACACACCTAGACTATTGTAGGTGTTATCCTAGTAACCATAAGAATATAAATGGTTAAAACAAGATTATACTTGAGTGGATCAACAAGAATGAGTAAGAAAGGGAGATGGCAACAAACTAATGTATGTAGAGGAATTCCATTGGGCATGGAGTCATAACATCCTACAGATAAAAGGAAATTAAACTATATACCATATAAAGGTATATAATGATGAGTAGAAGCATAGAGATTATGGGAAAATGAATAAAATCCATTGTACAAAGATCATTTATGCAAACAGATTAAACATTGCTTAAACAATAAATAATGATTTGATGGGAAAGCTACAATAGATCCTTTGTTGTTCATGAATCCATCAATCAATGGCAGTTATTGTCCTCAAAACATGAAATATATTCAAGAAAGAGTATGACAAGATAAATGGAAAACAAAGAATACATTCTGATAAAAAACTCTCATGAATCTTTAATGGCAGAAATGTTGATTACAAACAGGCCTTCATGCTTACAAAGGAGAAACTAAACTTTTCCTCCATCTCTCCCCTCTCTTGGATCATGAATCCAACCCTTTCCCTATCAAAATCCCCTTCATATATAGTGAATGATATATCTCTACTCTAAGGAGGTTTAAACCAAGGATCTACATAGGACCCTCCTCCATTTAGGAGTATGTTACAAAACATTCTAACAAAAACAAAAAAAATCCTATTTTTTTGGATCTTGTCTATTGTGATAAATTCCTTTTGAAACAGGTCATGTTGCTTGATTTGGTGATAGAAAAAACTTCCCTCATGTCCAAATACCTCTTAGGAAACCATTTGAACCTTCCCTGACAGCTGGAAGCCCTCCCATATCTCGGATTTATCAAACTGTTAGAGTTTGCAATGGCTTTGACATCATGCACTCTGGAATTTCCTGTAGGTGACGATTTCAACGTTTCTCCCAAATGACAAACTGGTTTAGGCTAATTTTTGGTCAGTGAATCCACGATATTATTATTATCTCCACAAAACGTTTTGGAAGAACCCAGATCATCATTTAAAAGTTATGATTAAAAAATGACTTTGTTGTTTGCTAATTGCTACAAATTGTCCCAAATTACCAGTTTGCATCACCTTTGACAGCATGCCTTGCAAAATTTCCTGTAGGTTCTTGTTTACCTCCAAAATGATTCCAACCTTTTAAAAAATGCATAATAATTTGGGAAAAACCTTCCATATCCTGCTACAAACCTCTTGAAACATGAAGTAACCTTGGAGAAATCATATGAAGATGTTAAATTTAACTCAAGACCCAAAATCATCACTTAAGTTGTAATTGTATGCACAACAACAGTTGGAGGATGAACATGATGCAAGTAGGAAGTGAGAAAAGAAGAACATAAATCCAACTTGGATGAGGCTGTAGACAGGTAGAATTGAAGAAACTTTGTGCAAAACAGAGGGTTTGCAACCCTAGTGGTTAAGTTCGCAGCGCCAGTTTGCAGTGCAAATTGAAATAGAATTTTATGAAAATATTTTAAGATTTTCTACGTCTGAGGAGAAATATATGAGTTGACAAGTTAAAACCTCGAACCTAGATGAATCTCAACTGAAAATGGTTTGATCTATCAAGAAAATAGAGAGTTTGTAGTGCACAGTTGTAATGGACAGTTCGCAACGCAAGGTTGGCAGTGGATAATGTTATTGTTTGCAAGCGAAAAATTGTAAGATGTTTCTTTGGTAAAACACTCTTGAAAATGGAAATGTTTTAGGATACCAAAGATGACCCCTATTTCTTTCATGATGATGAACACTATCATGACACCAAAACTCGTTCATGGATTAAGGTCATAATTTTTTTAATTCCTAAACATTTCATGTGCTAGCATTGGCTCCACAGGGGATGGCATGCTCCCTGTGAGCTTCCAAGAAAATTGTATTTAAATTTCCTTATCCATTGGGCTACAGAGTCTTATGTTGATCTACTGCAAACCAAGAAACTAAAAGAAACAAACAAATGCTTATATGATGAGTTGCTTCCCCTACTTCTAACCTGATCTCTGAGATGATTGATCAGGTGAAATAAAAACTCTAGTGCATCCATGCAAGGACCTTGTCTACTGATTTAATTCCTTACATAACCCTTCTTAATGGAATTTCAAATTGAAATTTAAATCTAATCTGAAAACTCATCCACTTTGAAGAACTAATTCCACTGACTGATTCTAAGTAACTCATAAAGGTCTCTTTTTCTGATATTTCCAACAAAAATGCAAAAGGATCTTGAATAATATGTGTGAATACCACTTGTTTATTTATGAAAAGGAAATGACAGACTGTGTCTATAGTTCCTTCCTGTTCACAAGTATAGAGAAAATTATAAACTTCTTTCTTCACTGTAATATTTTCTTCAAATGTTGTTTTTTCTTATTCTAAGTTTTCAAATGCAAGATCATTCTCAGAACAAATGGAAATAGTCTTATTATTTTCCTTATCATTCATTTCAACCTCAATAAAATAATCCATATAGAGAACCATAGAATCACTAAGAAGATGGAAAGGTTTTTGTTGACTTATAATGTTATCATTATGTTCACAAAAACTTGTGTGATTTTGTAGCTCAACTCTCTGTTCTCTTTAATAAACTTCAATTTTTTATTTCAAAAGCTTAAATGAAGAAAAACATAAGGGAAATGACTTACCTCCAACTAAATAACAATTTTCCCTATGATAGAGGTCATAATTGTCATAAATGGGTTGAACGCTTTCATAAGACTGTTGAAAAGAATCCTTTTCTGGATGAAAGGATATTTATGATGTTTTTTGGAAATCAACCTCATCATAGTTATTGTACTCATCATATATAGGTAAACAAAATGCTTCTTGAGTATCATAAATAACAAAATTAGAGACAACATATTGCTCCTCAACAGGCTTCTCTGCTAACTCCTCCTCATGGCATCCTTCTTGTTCATGTTCATTGTCATCTATGTCTACATTCCACTCCTCATCCTTAGCTTGATCTACAAAATTTACACATGTTTTGAGATTATCATCAACCTCTTGAGAATCAATAATATTTTTTGCAAGGTGACATACCTCCTTTCTAGGAGAAGGAGAGACAAATCTGGATGAAGATTTTTTACATAACACAATCTAGTAGTAGTTTCAGGAGGTCAGATATCTAAAGACATGTTGCAATAAAAACTAAAAAATCGCGTGTTCAAAATATAAATAGCTTCATCATCCCCTCTTTTCAAATCATAAAACTTATATAAGTATTGGTCAAGAGATTTTCTCTCTCCCTATTACCTTGAAAATGCACCAAATAACTCATCCCACGAACCAATGGAACCTGCCTCTATATTTTTAAACCACAAAGAAACATCCCCAACCAAAGATTTAACAAATAACCTCATAAAAACATCCTCATGCATAATTTCCAAATTTTCAATGACATTCTGAAAGGCTCCCAAATGATTCTCAGCTATAATATGATCTTCTCCAACAAAAAGAGGCAGATGTTCTAAAAACTTGGGAGGGTAAGGATGAAGAGTAGACGACATCTTTAAGGTTTTAAATTTGTTTTCTCTTTTTATGGACTGAACATCGGTAGGATGAAAGTGAGGTTCAATGGATTGATTGCAAATTCCAACAGTGGTGGTAGAATATGGTACTATGATCAGAGAAGGTGGTGAATCAGTTGTATCATTCACATGGTTACAGGGCTGATCATATTCAGGAAGGATTTGAATACAAAAAATGTTCTCATATGTTTTAGATGAAGGACTAGGGTCAACAACAACTATGTAAGAAGAATGTTGATCTTGTTCTTTCAAAGAGGGATATACATTAGTAAGATTATGCTCATCAGAGTAAACAAAGAAAAGGATGATTCTCCTTATATATTAAGGAAAGTACATGAAAGAACTGATAAAAAAGAATACGATCTCTTGAAGAAAACTTATATCTTGATACCTGGACTTCTTGTGTTTTCCTTTCATTTTTTGTTCGAGCTTGTTCCTCAGTGGAGTCCTATAACTTGATTTGAATCACCAGCAAGTTATTCAACTGTGTGGAGTCCCCATGGTGAAAAATTGAATTATGTTATGCAACCAATCCTTTCTCACCATCAAGAACTGGTAGTAATATATGTCATATAGGCCAAGTAATATATTCAACTTCATCCCCGACAACGACGCCAAAAATGTTAGCACTAGAAGTCACACCTAGAATGTTGTAGGTGTAAGACTAGTACCAAACAGAATATAAATGGTTAAAACAAGTTTATACTTGAGTGGATCAGAAAGATTGAGTAAGAAAGGGAGAGGGAAACAAACTTTCTGCAGAGGCATTCCATTGGTCATGGAGTCATAACATCCTCTAGATCAAATGTAATTAAACTATATACCAGATAAAGGTTATATAATGATGAGTAGAAGCATAGCGAATATGACAAAAGGAAGAACATCAATTGTACAAAGATCCTTTCTGCAGATAGATTAATGATTTCTTAAACAATAAACAATGATTTAATGGGCAAGCTACAATAGATCCTATGTTGTTCATGAATCCATCAATCAATGGAAGATATGATCCTCAAAACCTATAATATATTCAAGCAAGAGAATGAAAAGATAAATGGAAAACAAATAATAAAATATGATAAACAACTCTCATGAATCTTTAGTGGCAAAAATATTGATTACAAACATGACCTCAAGCTTACAAATGAGAAATTAAATTGCTCCTCCAACTCTCTACTCTCTTGGATCATGAATCCAACCCTTTCCTTATCAAAATACCCTTCATATATAGTGAATTATCTCTCTCTACTCTAAGGAGGTCGAAACCAAGGAGCTACATAGGATCCTCTTCCATTTAGGAGTCTATTACAAAAGATTCCAACAAAAACAAAACAAATTCCTATTTTTTTGGATCTTGTCTATTGTGATAAATACCTTTTGAAAAAGGTCATGTTCCTTGATCTGGTGATAGAACACATGACCCTCATGTATAAATACCTCCTAAGAAACCATTTTAACCTTCCCTAACAGTTGACATGCCTCCCATATCTCGGATTTATCAGACTGTTAGAGTTTGCAGCGACTTTGACAACATGCACTACAAACTTTCGTGTAGGTGATGATTGCAACTTTTCTCCCAAATGACGATCTTGGTTAGGCTGATTTTTGGTCAGAAAGTCCATGATATAATTATTCATATCCAAAAAGAATTTCAGAAGAACCCATATCTTCATTGAAAAGTTATGATTAAAAAATTATTTTGTTGTTTTCTAATTGCTACAAACTGTCCCAAATTACCAGTTCACAGCGCCTTTGACATCACGCACTACGAACTTTCTTGTAGGTACCTGTATACCTATAAAATGATTCAAAACTTTAAAAATTTCATAAGAAGTTGGGAAAAACCTTCTAGAGCCTACTACAAACCTCTCGAAACATGAAGTAACCTTGGAGAAATCATACAAAGATGTTAAATTTAGCTCAAGACCCAAAACCATCACTTAAGTTGTAATTAGATGCAAAACAATAGTTAGAGGATGAATAGGTTGTAAGTAGGAGGTGAGAAAAGAAGAACAAAAATCCAACTTGGATGAGGCTGTAGATAGGAAGAATTAAAACAACTCTGTGTAAAACAGAGGGTTTGCAGCGCCAATGGTTAAGTTCGAAACACCAATTTGCAGCATGAATTGAACTAGGTTTTTATGAAAATCTTGCAAGATTTTATATGTATGAGGAGACAAATATGAGTTGAAAATTTAAAGCCTTGGACCTATATGAATCTTAAATGAAAATGGTTTGATATATCAAAAAAACATAGATTTTGTAGCATCAAATTGCAACACAGATTTGTAATGGACAGTTCATGGCGTAGGGTTTGCAGTGGATAATGTTGTTTTTTGCAAGAGGAAACTGTAAGATGTTGCTTTGGTATAACAATATTGAAAATGGATAGGGTTTAGGATACCAAAGTTGACCCCTATTTCTTTCATTATGATGAACACTATCATGACACCAAAACTCTTTCATGGACTAAGGTCAGTCATTCCATTGGGCATGGAGTCAACACAGCCTACATATCAAAGGCACTCAAGATTCCTACTAAACAAAAATGGCTATAATTGATGTATGGAGGTATAAGGAAGATAACAAAAAGAACAATATCATCAAACAAAGATCCTCTATGCAAAAATGACTTAAAAAATATTACTAGAACAAAGATCATGAACAAAGAAAATTACTACAAATCATTTGCAACTCATGAATCTCATGTTGGATTACTGAGA
>JZKD02S2280746.1:0-15418 GCA_000966675.3 Picea glauca | reverse complement strand
CCTTTTCTCTGTGAGGGAGGCTTCTTTATTTCTGTTCGAAAGCTTAATAGTACATCTTTACAATGCCAAATGGCTTCCAGACTGATCTGGTCATGTTCGCCCAGATCTCTAGAATTTTTCACAACTTACGGCACCTGAAACGGATGTCCCGAGCTCTCATAAATCGTCCGACAACATCTCCTCCTCAATAGCTTCCCTGCCTCAAACTGGCTTGACTTGGCTTTGCCTCGGCATCTCTGCTCTCCAAAATCGTCAAAAGGCTCTCTAAATATCCCCCAAATGGCCTCAACATGGCCTTGGTTAAATAGTTGGGAAAGTTGGTTATCCATCTCCAACTTCCTCCCAAAAATTAGGCTCTAAAAAAGCCCAATAACTCCCAATTACATTAAAAATGGGTTAAATTACATTAATAAATCAAGAATGGTTGAAAAAAATCCACTCATAACTATATAATATAGTTAGCCACCTTTCCCTGGGCACGCGCCCCCTTAAGAGGTCATATGGGTTGCATGTGGCCACGCGCTAGCCCCTTGGGCTACGCGCGGGCCACTCCAAACGCTAGCACCAACACCGGTCATATGGTATATGGCATAGGACTGTGGGTTTACATTTGTAATAACCGTTGTATAACGGTCTAACCGCGCGGTTTAACAGTCCCCATAACTCCCGCGCCCAATACACGGTTCAACTCCGGGTCTTAATGGCAATCGGTCGTATGGAGGGGTCCCGGAACCACGGGCTAACCCTTATCACCAAACTCCCGCCGAAAATTGCGTCGCACTCCCGGTTTTATGGTTACGGTCGTGTGCTATGCACCGAGGGCTGGGACTAAGCCTCGGCCCTTTTTCCCGTCGATAAAAACTTCAACCAAACACAAATACTTTATGCGCCGTTCATTTAACAAGTAACAACATGTGGTATATTGGTCGGAGGCATATGCGAAGGCATAGCAGAGGGAGGTCCGGGGTTCGAATCCCCCGGCCCCAAAATATTTTGACATAGCCCTCATTGGCTAAACCCGGGGTGCCACGTGGCAGCCCGTGATTGGGCCACGTGGCACCCAATCACTTGCCAATTAAATTCCATGTGTCAGCATCTGATTCGATGATTATCAACCAACAAGATCATGCCACGTGTCCATCGCTGATTGGCCCACGTCACTGCCACGTGTCGATGTCGTACTCCAAGTCAGCACTGCCACGTCATCCTGCCACGTCGGAAGTCGTACGCCCAGTCAACACTGCCATGTCATCTGCTGATGTCATCCGTGCCACATTTCACCCTTCCAGTGGTGACACGTGTCACTCCAGGATTGGTCCAAGTGCGTGCCAAAAATGCCAAATCAGCCTGACACATGTCACTGCATGAGGCTACCACGTGTCCTGTACGGACCTGCCATGTGTCGTCGTACGGACCTTCCACGCGTCGTCCCCTGGTGATGCCACATCACCTGTATAGACCTGCCACGTGTCATCGTACGGATTGACATGTGTCCTGTACGGACTATACGGACAGGTACAGTCAGCATCCCAAAATTTTGCCTGTTTGGTTCGGCGGACAGAATGCGATATCTTCTTCATACAGACTCTGTTTGACATAAAAATTATATCACCGGAATCAGGAAGACGAGACGGATGCAATGGTGTTGGTTTTATTGGATTCCGAACACTTTCATTTTTGAGCATTTTTCATGCCCTGACAGCCTTTTGAATCCGATTTCGGATCAGATATACAGTAGTAGGATTATGGTCATCACAGTAAACAAAGAAAATGATGATTCTCCTGATATATGAAGGAAAGAACATGAAATAGATGATAAAAAATAATATGATCTCTTGAAGAAAACTTATATCTTGATACTTGGACTTCTTGTGTATTCCTTCCATTTTCTATTCAAGCTTGTTCCTCAGTGGAGTCCTGTAACTTGATTTTAATCACCAACAAGTTCTTCAAATGTGTGGAGTCTCCATGGTGAAAAATTGAATTTTGTTTTGTCACCAATCCTTTCTCACCATCAATATCTGGTAGTAATATATGGCTTACAGCCTAGGGAAGATCTTCAACTTCATCCTCAGCAACGACACCAAAACTATTAGAACTATAAGTCACACCTAGAATGTTGTAGGTGTAATACTAGTACCCATCAGAATATAAATGGTTAAAACAAGTTTATACTTGAGTGGATCAGAAGGACTGAGTAAGAAAGGCAGAGGGAAACAAACTGTCTGCAGAGGCATTCCATTGGTCATGGGGTCATAACACCCTACATATCAAATGCAATAAACTGTATACTAGATAAAGCTTATATAATGATGAGTAGAATCATAGAGAATATGAAAAAAGAAAGAACATCAATTGTATAGAGATCCTTTCTGCAAACAAATTAATGATTTCTTAAACAATAAACAATGATTTAATGCGGAAGATACAATAGATCTTCTATTGTTCATGAATCCATCAATCAATGGCATCTATGATCCTCAAAACCTGTAATATAATCAACAAAGAGGATGAAAACATAGATGGAAAACAAAGAATAAAATCTGATAAACAACTCCCATGAATCTTTAGTGGAAGAAATGTTGATTACAAACATGACCTCAAGCTTACAAATGAGAAACTAAACTGCTCATCCAATTGTCTTCTCTCTTGGATCATGAATCCAACCCTTTCCTTATAAAAATACCCTTCATGTATAGTGAATTATCTCTCTCTACTCTAAGGATGTCGAAACCAAGGAGCTACGTAGGATCCTCCTCCATTTAGGAGTCTATTACAAAAGATTCCAACAAAAACAAAAACAAAAAATCCTATTTTTTTGGATCTTGTCTATTGTGATAAATACCTTCTGAAAAATTCCATGTCCCTCATGTATAACTACCTCCTAAGAAACCATTTGAACCTTCCCTAACAGTTCACATCCCTCCCATAGCTCGGATTTATCAAATTGTTAGAGTTTGCAATGACTTTGACATCATGCACTTTAAACTTTCCTATAGGTCATGATTTAAAATTTTCTCCCAAGTGATGAACTGGGTTAGGATGAGTTTTGGTCAAAAAGTCCATGAAGTAATTATTCATCTCCACAAACAATTTCAAAAGAACCCAGATCATCATTTAAAAGTTATGATTAAAAAATGATTTGTTGTTTGCTAATAGCTACAAACTGTCCCAAATTACCATTTCGCAACGCCTTTGACATCACACACTGCAATCTTTCTTGTAGGTTCTTGTTTACCTCAAAAATGATTCCAAGCTTTAAAAGTTGCATGATAAGTTGGGAAAAACCTTCTAGAGCCTGCTACAAACCTCTTGAAACATGAAGTAACCTTGGAGAAATCATACGAAGATGTTAAATTTATCTCAAGACCCAAAACCATCACTTAAGTTGTAATTAGATGCACACCAACAGTTAGACGATGAATAGGTTGTAAGTAGGAGGTGAGAAAAGAAGAAAAAAAATCCAACTTGGATGAGGCTGCAGACAGGAAGAATTGAAACAACTTTGTGTAAAACAAAGGGTTTGCAACACCAATGGTTAAGTTCGAAACACTGATTTGCAGCATGAATTCAACTAGGTTTTTATGAAAAGCTTGCGAGATTTTCTACGTATGAGGAGACAAATATGAGTTGAAAATTTAAAGCCTTGGACCTAGATGAATCTTAAATGAAAAGGGTTTGATCTATCAATAAAACATATATTTTGCAGTGCCAATTTGCAGCACAGATTTGTAATGGACAATTCACAGCATAGGGTTTGCAGTGGTTAATGTTGTTTTTTTCAAGAGGAAACTGTAAGATGTTGCTTTGGTATAACAATATTGAAAATGGCCAGGGTTTAGGATACCAAAGTTGACCCCTATTTATTTCATGATGATGAACACTATCATGACACCAAAACTCTTTCATGGACTAAGGTCAATCATTCCATTGGGCATGGAGTCAACACATCCTACGTATCAAAGGCCCTCAAGATGCATACCAGACAAAAATGGTTATAATTTATGTATGGAGGTATAAGGAAGATAAAAAAAAAAGAATAATATCATCAAGCAAAGATCCTCTCTGCAAAAATGACTTAAAAAATATTACTAGAACAAAGATCATGAAAGGAGGAAATTACTACAAATCATTTGCAGCTCATGAATCTTCTGCCTATGAACAACCATTGATCTTCAATTCCTGCAATTACATTCAAGCAAGATGACAAGATAAAATCATAATAAATAAATAAAATTCTGATAAACAACTTTCATGAATCTCTAATGCGGAAATATTGATTACAAATATTCCCTCGGGATTACAAATGAGAAACTAAATTGCTCCTCCAACTCTCTCCTCTATTGGATCATGAATCCAACCATTTCCTTATCAAAATCCCCTTCACATATAATTAATTATCTCTCTCTACTCTAAGGAGATCGAAACCAAGGAGCTACATAGGATCCTCCTCCATTTAGGAGTCTTTTACAAAATATTCCAACAAAAACAAAACAAATTCCTAATTTTTTGGATCTTGTCTATTGTGATAAATACCTTTTGAAACAGGTCATGATGCTTGATCTAGTGATAGAACACATTTCCCTCATGTCCAAATAACTCCTAGGAAACCATTCAAACCTTCCTTGGGAGCTGGAAACCCTCCCATAGTTCAAATTTATCAAACTGTTAGAGTTTGCAACGGCTTTGACATCATGTCCTGTGAACTTTCCTGTAGGTTGCGATTTCAACTTTTCTCCCAAACGACGAACTGGTCCAGGCTGAGTTTTGTTCAGAAATTCCATGATATTATTATGCATCTCCAAAAAAATATTTATAAGAACCCAGATCATCATTTAAAATTTATGATTAAAAAATGACTCTGTTGTTTGCTAATTGCTATAAACTGTCCCAAATTACTAGTTCACAGCGCCTTTGATAGCACGTGTTGTGAACTTTCTTGTAGGTGTTTGTTTACCTCCAAAATGATTCCAAACTTTAAAAAATTGCAAAAGAAGTTGGTAAAAACCTTCCAGAGCCTACTACAAACCTCTTGAAACATGAAGTAACCTTAGAGAAATCATATGAAGATGTTAATTTTAGCTCAAGACCTAAAATCATAAATTAAGTTGTAATTGTATGCACAACAACAATTGGATGATGAACATGATGCAAGTAGGAGGTGAGAAAATAATAAAAAAAATCCAACTTGGATGACGCTGCAGACGAGAATAATTGAAGCAACTCTGTATAAAACAGAGGGTTTGCAGTGCCAATGGTTAAGTTCAAAGAGCCAGTTTGCAGCACGAATTGAACTAGGTTTTTTTGAAAAGATTGCAAGATTTTCTACATCTGAGGAGAAAAATACAAATTGACAATTTAAAACCTCAGACCTAGATGAATCTCAAATTAAAAGGGTTTGATCTATCAATAAAACAAAGATTTTGTAGCGCCAGTTTCTAGTGCAGAGTTTACAGCGCAGATTTGTAATGGACAGTTCACAGTGCAGGGTTGGAGGTGGATAATGTTTTTGTTTTCAAGAGGAAACTATAAGATGTTGCTTTGGTATAAAAATATTGAAAATGGTCAGGTTTTAGGAGACCAAAGATGACCCATATTTCTTTCATGAATATGAACACTATCATGAAACCAAAACTCTTTCATTGACTAAGGTTGTAATTGTTTTTATATCCTAAACATTTTATGTGCTAACAACATGTACATCGTGTGCCATACCATGTGTCAACCATGCACATCAGCACCATACAATGTACCATAATATATCATCACTGATGTATATTTACCTTATGCCAATAATATGTGCCAAAAGTGTACCAAGCATATATCAATATCAACAACATGTGCCTCTATCAATGTACCAATAACATCATCAACCATACAACATTCCAACCATGTGCCTCAAACAAGTGTCATATCACACATGATATGCCTATATCATAAACCAAGTGCCACAAGCAAGGAAAATGTATCTCAACCATCAAGCATCAATCATGTACCATATACCATCAACAAGTGCATCAACCATGCACCAAACATATATAACCATTAGTGCCAAAAAGGTGCATCAACCATGCACCAAACCTCAAAAAGTTGTACCATAATCAAGATATCCATACGCATATGCCACATCATCCATAAACCATGTGCCAATGATATAAATAGAAATTGCCTCAAATAATGTATCGAGTCTATATCAATCATGCATCAAGCTATTACTCATCAAGCATGTGCAACATCATCACCTCATCAACTCATCAACTACAGGTCTCAAATGTAGCTCAACCATATGCCAAATATATACACCAATACATCCAACAAATATGGTTATAACAATACATCACAAGATATGTCAATGGAGCTCACATATGTACTATCCATGTACTATAACCGATCTTCCTCAAAACAATTCACCAAAGCAAGTACTAAGAATACAATAGTACCTCTAAACATGTACAAAGAGTGTGCTTCAATAGTTCAATGATATACCCCTAGATATCATCACATCAATATGATGTGTCCCATAAACAACATGCCCTAACTTCACTGAGAAAATGCATAAAATAACCAACATTGTTCCTTAACATAAAATGACTCAATCCACACTCTAGGGTTAGTACCATGCATCAAAGATAGGCTTCAAGAATATGCTCCAACACTCAACCACATATTATCACCATACTGTTATAACTCAAAATGCCACTACCATGCATCTTTGATGTTGGCCTACTCATTCATACATCTACCAACCCTTTTTGATGGAGTTCTTCTAAAAAAAAGGTTTTTGTATGGTATACACGCCCTGATGCATATGCAGAGTGCGTACATACTCTAGTTTCTTTCTTAAAAGATTGCATACATATGCTAGTTGCACACCTAAAAGCCTGTGTGTACTCTAAAAAGTTGCAAAAAATATATATAAATTTTGTGCTTTTCGACTGAGTTTACAGGCTATCTTAGGTTTTACAACCATTTTACCTCCTGTATCCCTTCTGACAATGTATTAATCATTATTTTCTCATATAAAAAGGGCCCTAGGGTGGCCATTTGGAGATATCAAACAAGAGGTAAGAGAACTCTGCCAAATTTTCTCCCTTGTATTCCAAGCCTTATGCATTCTTATATGAGTTTCATCCTCAACATTCCCTTCCATCAATCCTCCTTATAACATCCATCATTTTCCCTTATGTCGTAATATTGGTGGTGAGGATAATATATCGAGAATAATGCACTTAGAGACAAAGTAGAGGAACCCAAGCGAGAATCGTGGAGTGGAGCCAACAAAATTCGGGTTGTAACTTCCAATTTTGTTATTAATAAAAGAGAAAACTTCTTGTCCCAGATCTTTATGTCTATGTGTTTGTGTGTATGAATGTTTTCATGAATAACTAACTCTTTAGATTATCTTGATAATTAAGCATATGTTGTCATAGTTTGTTTTGTAACATTGTTTCTGGCCAGCTTTGGGAGAAGGACTACAATCTTGGAACAAAGAAAAACCAGAAGGGATCGACAACATTCGTAAGCACCTAAGGTACACATTTATATATTCTCTCTCTTACCTTAATTATTGTAACGTTTTGTTTGGTTTGGATAGAATATAATCTTTTTTGTCTTTTAAGGTGTCAATGCTTTTCCTAGGGGCTAGACCCAGATTAGGGGGATTTTCCCTATAGCATAATTGGAAACTCCATTGGGGAGTTTCTATAGGGTATTAATAGGAGATATTTGTTTGGCTTGAGTTCCTATTTTTTGTTGAGTGTTCTGAGTCTATTTGGTTTCTGGTCACCTTCCAGGTTCTTACCAACTTCCCTAATAAAGGTGGCATATCTGAATCTTTCTCTTTTTTGAGAATTTTCAATAGTGTCCACGCCATGTTCTATACCCATCATGCGTACATACAATTTTTGATTTATACACAACCCACGTACATACGCAGGCTGACTATGCACAGTACACGTGCCTATCACTTTGAAAAAAAAAATCATTTTTTTTTTCTTTCAGGAAACCTTTGGTTCCTCGGGTCTTCCTGAGTTTTAGGGCCTCTGTTGGTTGTGGTTTTGATACGTTCAAGGATCAGATTGCTTATGAAATAACAAAAAAAAAACTTTTGTATAGCTTTCTTGGCTTATTTTTAGCTTGAATTTTAAGAAAAATGAATTTCTTTTAGCATCTTTTGTTTTATTTGATTGAAAGAAAAAAAAAATTGTGTTTTTATGCTAGTTAGGTCTCTTTATTTCTTTGTATTTTTATTTGAGAAAGAAAAATAAATTAACATAGGGTTTTGTTTTCTTCTCATCTTGAAATCATTTCAAAAGAAAAAATAAGAAAGAAAATCTTTTCATTCGCTCTTTTGTTTCACTCGAAATTTGCACTATGCATTTTGCATGGAAAGGATAAAAGATTGCATCTTTAGGTTTGAAGGATCGTTCATGCATTTTCTTTCTTGAAACTCTTTTTCATTTAAAGGATTAGTGTAAATTTTTTATTTTCCAGTGTTCTTATAATTTTCATTTTTGCAAGAGTCTCAAACAACATCAATTGCACTTCCATACCCTTTGAGTAAAAAAACCACTAAAATGGACACTTAATCTTAAAATAAATTACACCTTTTCATTTGTAGGGTACAATAACTAGACTAGTATTTAGGGCCTTGGATTAGGTGTGGAGAGGAAACTTTCCAAGGCCACTTAACAAACTTAAGAGTCTGAGTTAGGGAGTGTTAAATTATAGTTTCGTAACAGTTAGTCGGGACCCCCCTCTAACAAAAGGGCTAAACACGAGGTCGCATGAGGAAAGGTAGAGGAGATAGCCCTTCCAAATACAGAACTAGCGTAGTGGGGATCGTATTTGAGGGTCATTCTTGGGATTCTTCTTACTACATCTAACTATGGAGATTCATGAACCTCGAATCCATTCGGAATCCTCATTTGTCTTCTAGACCATTTTCTTTTTGTACCCTTGAAAGGCTTCGGACATAGTTATCCTGCTCATATGATTTGGCCAAATGTCGACTGTACCCGCCTGGTGACTGACTCTAAGTTGGAAAATGATTTTCCTTTTTATAGGTACTTACAAATGTGATTGTGGGGGCATACCATGGTACCTAGGACATATGTCATACCACACTTTATAGAGTATACCTGGAGGGTGTTTCCGTGTTCGAGTTACACTCACACTGGTAAGTTTATGTAGTGTTGGTTAGCGTAATTGGTATTCCTACCTTTTCGTTGGATTTATCTTTAGGGAATTTTTTAGTGGTGTGCTCCATGCTACCTATTTTTCCATAGCAAGTTAGTCAGTCATTACTTTGTGTCTCTAACCTAAGGTGGTAGACTTCCCACTCCGTCAGTCGTGAGGACTTTTGGGTCTTCCTCTTAGAAACATGGAGCCACCTCCTTATAGGTGTATATTTATATACCATTGATTTACCATAGTCAGTGTGTGAGACTTTTACATACTTGAACGATCCTGTAAAACAAGAACCTATGCATAATATCTTCATGGCCAAATTTATTGACATTACCAACCAATGAACCCCTTCACAAGGGGATTATTGTGCTTTTCATTTCTTTGGAAATGTTCATGTCCCTTTGATGGCCACTTTGAACATTACTGGGTTGAATGTGGGACTACCGGTTTGGTTGGGTACCATTCTAAATGTCCCTAATTCTCTTGACGCTTCTCAATTAAGCACTTTATGTCATGGGAATCATTTTGATGTTCCTTCGTTAGCAAATTCGTCTCCTCCTCATTCTTCCTTCTCTGGTGAAAGTATAACTACTAGTAACCGAAATTATAAGTGAAATAGAAATAGGAATAATAAGAAGAATAAATCAACAACCTATGTGAATCATGTTTGAGATCGGTCGTCAACCTCTACAAGCCATGTTGAAGACCAACACCCAGCCTCTACAAGTCATGCTGGGAGAAAGAAGCCAACCTCTGCAAGTCATGCTGGGGGGCAAATACCAGTCACTGGTAGTCATACTAGGGATAGGTATGTAGCCTCTGCAATTCACGTTATCAACCAACAACCAACCTTTGCTAGTCATGTTGGAGAGTTTTCAACAACCTCTGTGATTTATGTTGAGTACAAGAAACCAACAACTACTAGTCATGCTGGGGGCATTGATCCTGTTGAGAAACCTAGACGGATAGGAAGTAAGATTAAGCTCCCTTGTAATATTTTCAAGAGAAATCACCTTACTCATCTATGCCCTAGCATTCCAGAGACATGAAGATTGTGTTCCATGTTTGCAATCTCTTCTGATTCTAATTATTACCTGGTTTCCCCACAATCTATTCATCCTTTATTTGATGAAGTGGTCATGCCGATGCAATATTCGATCGATCCCACTCCTCTTTTGGGGGGTGATATAGTGGGAAAAAACCCCTATGGACTACACTAGGGTTCAAAGTGTAGGAATATCTAACCATCTAAAAGTATCCTACTTTTCTAACTACCATGAATATACCCCATATTAATACATGAAAGATAAAGTGAAAAGATAAGGTAAATTTACCTTTTACTCTACGTCCAGTGTCGATCCTCTCACACTCGATAGCTCCGCTAACTGCAAGCATCCTACCAAGACTGACCTGCATTCACAAATAGATAAATAGGGAACTACAAACATGCATCTCATATATAAATCATGGGTTAGATGTTAGAATAAAGCATGAATAAAATGCAAACATTAGACACATCATATTTCGGGACAGAAAAAGTATTCCTTTTATTGATATCACGATGTTTACTTACAACAAGGTCGGTGACTACTCCACGAAACTGGTCTGGGCTCCTCTTCACCAAGCTCCAACTGTGCTTCCACATATCTTTCTCCTCTCAACCTCTCTCTAGGTAAATGGAATAGGCTTATGATGGAAGAAAAAAGGAAAAAATGGGAAATTATGATGCAAATCTCACAAGGTGGCTACAATTTATTGGGGCATAAAGGGGATGTGAAACGGTCAGAGTTTCACTATTCTTATGATTCTCTTTGGAATGATACCCCAAAACCTCCTTTTATATTACAAAATGATGGTTATTCGGTTTGGTGACGGGATATAGGTGGTGGGACAGTTGGGAAACTACCCAATAGCCCGTAATCTCAATGAATTCCTTGCAACTTTTTAATTTTTTCAACTTTTGCGAGTATACGTGCATTGTAGTGATGCAGCTAGCATACGCATGTGGGTTTTAGTGGTGCGACATGCATACATATAGACAGTAATCGTTCAAGGGGCGTACATCTTCAAAAATAGTGTTTTTAAGAAGATCTTACTCAGTGATGGCTTAGAAAAAATGGAAAGTAAGAGGGCCTGATGCTAGGTATGCATATGTAGAGAAATTTAGAGTTATAACAGATGCCCCCTAATTTGTGAGGTTAGAAGATAATCTGATGTCTAAAATACATTACAAATATTCACCAATGTACGAAGCGAGTGAGCCAAGGACCGAAGTTTGAGAGGTGCCATCTGCAAAAATAACAATTGTCTCTCTGAGGTGTGCATACCCATGCTCGGGATGAAATAAATCATGGATGTCAATCAAATACACTGCAAATCCATATCATATAACTATATAAAGTGTAGCCACAATCAATACACAATAGATCTACATCTCAAAATCAAAGATATAAATGTATAGTATCCATCTTCAAGAAGCCAACGACGCCCGATGGTTGGAGATGAGGAATTTATAGCTCGAGCAACAACTTCAAGATCTTCAAAAATCAGGTAGGAGTGTAATGTGAGTGTACAACTTCACTACCCAGAGGTCTTTGACGACTCATCGGGAACAAACAATAAGATCTCGGTGATCAGGCAGAGAACTTCATTGATTTTGAACAAGGACTTGATTGGACTTTCGGGATGGTCGGGCATGGGGTCAAGAGAAAAAATGCAAAAAGGTCGACTCAGGTTGGGTAAAACTTCCCTTGGACAATAGCATGACAAGTGATCAGACTCAGAAAGCATGACATTGACATAAGTTCACGATGCAGGAGGCAACACAAACTCTCCATGTGTTTGGAAGAATAACCAAATGGAGGAGGACACCAATCTATGTAGCGAGAACATATTCCTAAGGTCGTATTAGATCCCAAATATTGACAAACAAATGGAAGGATGTTCTTTGTCCAAGGGCGACTCATTGTGCTACCATAAAAATAAAATATATTTCCCATCCTCTTTTTGGGGTTTTTTTAATTTGTTTTGTCTTTTTAAATATTTTTAAAGAGCTTGAAAAGGAATAAAAGAATGCTATGTTACAAAGGAGGAATGAGTGTCGCAAGCATACTAGTTCCAAGCACAAGGAACACAATAATTCTCAAAGAAAGGATACATGTGCAAGAAAAGGACAGGAAAATTCCTCCATGGGTCAAGGTGTCAAGACGTAGAGGAAAAGTGCTACACGGCTTGTGTATAAGGCATGCTTCAAAGGTTTAGTTGAGAGCAACATGGAGCCGTCATTAGTTCAAATATGCAGGGATAAAAATGTGATTAATAAGACACAATGAAAACCCCCTTCAATGTAATTTTAACGAGCCCAGAGAAGGTAAGCTCGGTAGTTTTGTCATGTTTAGAGAGTCTGAAAAACCATAAAAGAAGACTCTGTTGTGGTACCTTTTTCAAAGGTAGTCTAGTCGGTTCGAAAAAGGGGTAAACTAGCACTGAAAAGACGTCTATTCAAAACCATTTTAACGAGTGTGATAAAGACAAGATCACTTAGCAATCTTTTCAATTTTAAGGATTCTAAAAAGAGCTTAACAATGGACTCGCAACCTTTTTCTAGATTTAGTCTCCTTAGCCCAAAAATGTATAAAATCTACTTAGGATAACTCTCCCGGTGAGACAAATCTCCCAAGGTGTACCTTTTTCCTCCTTAATCTACAAGTCGTAAAAGGGGTAAAATCATGCCAATAGATTTTTTTCTGAACCAATTAACAAGTGTGAAAGAAAAAGGTCACTCGACGATGTTTTCAATTTTAAGGAGTCTGAAAAGAGCTTAACTATGGACTCTGTAGGTGATGTTCTTCTGGACCATTTTAACGAGTGTAAAGGAACAAGGTCACTCGACAATATTTTCAATTTTAGGGAGACTAAAAAGAGCTTAACTATGGACTCTGTGGGGGTTCCTTTTTCATAAATTTAGTCCCTTAGGCCCAAAAAGGGGTTAAACTTATACCTGAGAATACTCTTCTAGTGAACCGAAGTTATTAGAGTATACCTTTGTTCATAAAATTGACCATTCGGAATGAAAAAGAGGTAAATTACCATCGTACAGATTTGCCTTCAAGTTTTAGTTTGGCGAGCATGAAGGACAACAAGATCGCTCGACAATCTTTTCATGTTTAGAGAGTATGAAAAGGGCTTAAAGACGACTCATTTTTTGGAGTCTCGAGGGTGAGGCCAAGAGTGATGACATATCAGAAATATGAGGCTCAATATTGTAATCAGGGTAGGACTAACAAGGACTCCCAAGCCTAAAGTCATTAACGACGACATGGACGCCAAAATGCAATAAGGATCTAACTAGGGCATCCATGTAGAGGTAGGCTCTACCACTAAATTATGACACTTATAAAGTATCAATGACAGTTTTGTGTCACAGTTTAGTGGGATCGATCCTATGACAAAGAGGAAAATACAATGATATGCATAAAGTGGAGGTAGAAACCTAACTTATATGCAAAAGTTGGAAAAAATGACTTTTACCGAAGAACCTTTAAAAGTGACCCATCTCTCAAAAGTTTCCAAACCTAAAATCAAAGTGCATCATAACATCCAATAAGAAACTTAAGAACCACGTTAACCGATTTTCAAGCCAGAAAAAATGACAAAAGGGTTCGAAAAAGTGGCAAAAGGGCCGAAAAAGTCTATAAATAGTAGTTGACAACTCATTTTCACCATTGCAAATTGAGAATTAACCAAAAAGCAAAAAATACCCCTTTGCTAAAAGAGTTGATTCCGGGAGATTCATAGGACAAAACAAACTTCTACTCAAACCAAGTAAGTACAAAATCACCCCTCTTGCATGTCCATACCTTGTTCATGCATTTCTTTTAGTTTTTTGGGGGGTGCATCCTCCTAAAAAAGGACGCCCTTATGTGTACACGGGTTGTCTGAGGACAGCCTGCATATGCCTGTGGGAATAAAACAATATACCCGCATGCATACACGACTGTGTCCAAGACAACCCGCATACACCCTCAACAACATAGAAAAAATGAAAAAGTAAGAGCTAAATATCCTTTGGAACTTGCCATGTAACAGGATGTATGTCCACTAGAAAGAGAGGGAGCATGAGGATATTGATATCTTGGTCGATGAGGACCTTGCTACTATGGCCGCATTAAAAAAATGCGGGTTATGGAAGTTCTTTCGGTGTCCAATCATGAGGGCACATCCCACGCTATTGAATGCCTTGGTGGATTATTGGCACCCTGATGTTGAGGAATTTATGCTTGAGGGGAAGTCATTGAATCCAATGACTAAGGACATATACTTTATGACTGGCCTCTCAAGGAGAGGGGAACCATTCAACTTGCATTCATTTCCCCCCAAGACCCTCAACATCACCGAGCTAATCATAATGCATTGTGAGGCCGACACTGAGAAATTAGGTTCTCAGGTGTCAATCCACAAGATTACCAACCTATCACTGAAGGTGATAGTTCTTCTTATTGGGTAGATCATTGGATCTGAGGCCTTACATCGAGCCTCCCAGGCACACATGTATTGTGAAGTCCAGTTTCTAAATGCAGGAATATTCTACTAAAGCACAACCATGATTGACTGCATGAAGAGGCATCTCAGAGAGTGCCAAGGGTGGAGTAACAAAAACTTTGAGTTTGCTACTGTTTTATGTTCATTCTTCTTTGAGAGGGTACCCATCCTTAGTCCATAAGAGACAATGCAGAGGCATGTGGCCTCCTTCCCAGCAGTGAGTAGATGGGCATCATTGCTACCACGACTGGGGGGAGGAAGGACCACAGAGGACTACCTCTATGCTAGAATCAATGTTTCTAGGGATCCTAACATGCCCGTACCTCCTAGGGAAGAGTGAGGAGAGATAGGTACATTTTTTTTTAAATTTATTTAATTTTTAGTTTCTTTTAATATATATAATTTTTATGTGAATCAGAGTATTTGAAAACTATGTATTTGTTATGTACAGATGTGGGACCAGTGCATCTAGCAGAATTCCCGAGGACCAGGCGACGTCCTCGACTAGAGGAAGTACCAGCCATAGTCGTCTAACCAGTAACAACAGTAGGGGGACCTCCAGTCGGAGAGGCTAAGAGAGTTTTGAGACGGGTGGAGTGGAACCTCATCGTGCTCACTCGTGCAGTTCCCATGGTCAAGATCAAGGATCTCCCACCATCGATGCAGCCTCACGTAGTTGGGGTGCCAC
>JZKD02S2280745.1:362679-412449 GCA_000966675.3 Picea glauca | reverse complement strand
TTGATCTAATAAGAAGCTAGGAAATGGACTATTCACTACATGGAAGTAATGTGATTATTCATGCTGATTTAGTTGAAGTACTTGAGTTACTTGTTGAAGTTGATAGGTCAAATAGTAGTTAGATCTGGACATTGCATCTAGAGAGTTGTGGGTAGTCAGATCTTAGTAATTCTTAATATCTAGTTGTTTTTAGAGACATTTTCGTTTCTAGAGAGATTTTCTTATTGTTTCTAGAGAGATTTTCTTGAAATTTATAGTAAGTAAGATTGCTATAATAGTATTCATATGCAACCTGAGCTGTCTTCAATAAGTTTTTATTAACCCTAAGTATATTTTCAAAATAGTTGTAAGGAAATCCATACTGCGACGAGACAGGTTCGTCCTTGAGTCGATCTATATTCATCAGTTTTCAGGAATTGATGATTACTTTAGTGTGATAGATCTGTCACTCACATATACTTAATCAGTTATCATGCAAACCACAGCTTTTGTTTCCCAGACTCAGACAGAGATCAAGGGCAATATCCCTCTGTTTTTCTCCATGTCTTCTAGGGGGATTATTATCTTCTTCTTTAATTTCACACGATCGCCAACCACATGATTTCTTTCATTCGGTTCTAGTCTCCGATCTTGTACATACCGAGTAATCATGTCTTCTTGAAGTTGGTTTTCTTCAATCGCTTCCACCACATTTTGATGCTTCACAGCGTACATTTGGTCCCCCGAACAGACCACTTCCTTGCAAGTGGACTTCTCCCCAACAGTCTTCTTTTCAGTGAATGACTTCGTACGTGTAACAGTCTTAACAGTGCAGTCGACAGATTATAATGGACTCACAGACTCATGACAAAACCCTAAAGAAATCCGCGGATCCTGGGTTATAACTTCAACTTTGGTTTAAATCTAATTAAGTCTATTGAAAATTGAAAATGGGCACATTTAATAGGTCTTTAGTTCTTAATATGTTTTCTATGGACTATGATTTCATCCATTAACTTCCAAGCTGTTATAAAGACATCTGTTTATATGTTTACCTTTTTACATTTATCTAATTATATTTAAAAATTACTTTATTCACTAACTTATTACCACGTCTATGTGATTAAACATCAGTTTATATGTTTACTTTTTTACATTTACCTAATTATATTTAAAAATTACTGTATTCACTAACTTATTACCACGTCTACCTGATTAAAAAATATTAAAATATTAAGATGACCATGATTGCTATGAAGTTTAACAGCCAACCACTTTTCAGTATTCACCAGCTGCGAATTAGCCACTGTGCTAGTTTACCAAACCTCGCCACACTTTGTTAGCCTATGAAAACGACAAGAATTATCAATAAAAGATTTTATATATCTAGCCACACATGTTATCCCAATTGATGTTATATCGATTTTATATATCTAGCCACACATGTTATGCCAATTGATGTTATATCTCTGTAGTTGAGCTAAAAGTGAGGAAATCACTGCATGGAAGCAATTCATCTGCTTTGGAATAATGTAATTGTTCGAGCTGATTTAGTTAGTTGAGTTATTTGTTTTCTATATTTTGATTCAGAAGTTGACATGGTGAAATAGAAGTTAAGATCTGGATATTGTATCTAGACAGTTTAGATAGATCTAAATAATTCTTTGAATCCAGTTGTTTCAAAAAAGATTTCCAAGTTTTAGTTAGTTGAGTTATTTGTCTGACATGGTCTAATAGAAGTTAAGGCATCTAGTTGTTTTTTTAAAGATTTTGAGGTTTTAGTTAGTTGAGTTATTTCTTTTCTATATTTTCAGAGGTTGACATGGTTTAATAGAAATTAAGATCTAGATATTGCATTTAGACAGTTTTTTACTTATATCTAAATAATTCTTAGCATCTAGCTAGAGAGATTTTCTTCATAATTTCTTCAAGGTTATGGTATCTCCTAAAG
Source organism: Picea glauca (assembly GCA_000966675.3). Lineage (NCBI taxonomy): Eukaryota > Viridiplantae > Streptophyta > Pinopsida > Pinales > Pinaceae > Picea > Picea glauca. The sequence continues at coordinate 410,519 of JZKD02S2280745.1, read as the reverse complement.
AAAAATCTAAATAATTCTTAGCATCTAGTTGTTTCTAGGGAGATTTATTTTCTTCAAGGTTATGGTATGTTCTGAAAGACATCTGTAAGCTGAGCTGTCTGCCTTTTATATATTTTTATTACCCCTAATTATATTTTTAAAATAGTTGTTAGGAAATCCATACTAAGACGACACAGGTTCATGTCCTTCAGTCGGTCATATTCATCATTTTCATGAATTGTTTATTACTTTTGTGCGATAGATCTGTCACTCACATATACCTAATCAGTTATCATGCAAACTACAGCTTTTGTTTCCGAGACTCACGTAGATCAAGGACAATATTCCTATGTTTGTCTTCAAGTCCAATAGGGGGGTTATTTTCGTTTTCTCTAATTTCACAGGATCGTCAACAATTTGATTTCTTTTGATTCAGTTCTAGGTTTTAAGGTACATTTAATAGGTTTTTAGTTTTTAATATGTTTTTTATGGACGAAATTAAATATGTTTAGAATATGGACGAAGTTCATTTATTAAATTCCGAACTGTTATAAAAACATCGATTTATATATTTACTTTTTTACATTTACCTAATCATATTTAAAAATTACTGTATTCACTAACTTATTAACACGTCTACCTAATTAAAAAAAATTAAGATATTAAAATGACCGCATTTCTATGCTGGCATCACCAATAATAGCCAATCAGAAGTTTAACAGCCAGCCGCTTTCGGCGTTCACCAGCCGCGAGTTAGCGGCTGTGCTAGTCATAATTCGTTCGAAAAAATTCCGGTGGGTGTACATGTCTTCTTGAAGTTGGTTTTCTTAGATCGCTTTCCCCACATTTTGATGCTTCATAGCGTATATTTGGTCCACGTAACAGGCCATTTCCTTGCAAGTGGACTTCTCCCCAACAGTCTGCTGCTCATAGAATGACTTCCTACGTGTAACGGTCCTAATGGTGGTGCAGTTAACAGATTTTAATGGACTCATGACAAAACCCTAATGATATCCCTGGATCTTCAACGTTAGCATAAATCTAAATATAATTTAATAAACTTCACGAATCTTTGTCACCTATGAAAAGTACAATGAAGCCATTAATTATCAATAATGGATTTTATATATTTAACCACAACTGTTATAGCAATTAACGTTGCATCTATGTCAAGGGAGGGAAAGGACAATACACCACATGGAAACAATTTGTGTTTGAATAATGTAATTACTTTCACTTATCTACATAGTTGAGTTATTTGAAATTTATGTTTTTCAAGGTTGACATGACATGGTGAAATAGTAATTAGATGGACATTGTATCTAGCATAAATCTAAATATAATTTAATAAACTTCACGAATCTTTGTCACCTATGAAAAGTACAATGAAGATATTAATTATCAATAATGGAATTTATATATTTAACCACAACTATTATAGCAATTAACGTTGCATCTATGTCAAGGGAGGGAAAGGACGATACACTACATGGAAACAATTTGTGTTTGAGTAATGTAATTACTTTCACTTATCTACATAGTTGAGTTATTTGAAATTTATGTTTTTCAAGGTTGACATGACATGGTGAAATAGTAATTAGATGGACATTGTATCTAGATAGCACTTGGTAGTTATATTTAGATAGTTCTTAGCATTTAGTTGTTTTTGGAGAGATTTCCTTCAATGTATTTAATATCATTTGATGATGTAATGAAAGGTGTGTGGAAGAGAGGAAGAGCCTCGATAATTTAATAATTCAAAATTATTTGACTGCAATAGTTTTATGTGATTAAGAGCAAGGTTGGAACTATTCTTAGCCAATCAAGTGAAGGGTCCTTGCATGAGTTGGTATAACAAGGTACCAATGGAAAATACAAAAAAAAAACTAAGAATAGCTTTTGAGTGGTGATAAGTGTTATTATTTATTTCTTTCTTTGTTTTATTTTTCGTTCATGTTTCGAGAAAAAGAAGTAGTCAATAGGTAATCCTCTAAGTCGAAAGAAGAGGCATGGAGGAATTTATATAGGGAAACCCAATCCATGAGAAATGGAATTCATAGAACAACACGTATCACTGGAAGAGGGATTCCAATCCTTGTGGTGTTGTCCTAGGAACAGGGATTCTAATCCTTGTGGTGTTGTTCTGGCCAATTGTTTGATTGTTGAGGGAGCTAAAGACATCCTCAACAAGTCAGTCATTGCAAACGAAGATAAGGAGGAAGAGTGGATCAATTCCATAGGCATCCATCTTATAGAAACATTTAAATTCTATAAGTTTAATTTGGTGATTGGGGTTGATAGTGCTGCATAAAAAAAGGGAATGACATCTAGCAGCAATCTAGGGAAACCCTGAGTAAAAATTATGAAGTTCAGTCAATCAAGATGAAAAAATTCTTTTCTTTGGATTATGTGGATGTAGTTGTAAATGGGTTCATAGAACCATATCAAGAAACCATAGAAGCTATGAAAAATGCTCAAAGCGCCCAACTAATTGAAAATAGAAACAAGGATTCAAAGAAACTATGTCTTATTCAACAAGGATTAGAGGACCCAATTTTTCCAAAAGTTGTAGGAGGAGATTATTCCTAGCAAGCATAGGGAGCTTTAGAGATTCCCTATCGAGGTATGGAGAAAACAAGAAAAACAAAGGGATGTTTATGCAATCCCTTCTATTCCGTGAGACGAGTATGAACATGGATGATGATTCCTTGGAGAATGCCTTCAAGTCACATACATATATCATTAGAGGAAAAGGAAGGAACAACGTAGGCAAGGGAATATATAGTAGAGTCAACTCACAAAGGGATAGGCATAGGAAGAAACACCAAAGGAAGGGATAGACACAATAGAGTCAACTCACAAAGAGATGGCAATTCAATCTCAAATAAAGGAGATACACCACGAGTCAGATCTCAAGGGGTGGTGGCATGACTATATGAAAAATATAAATCTCAATGCTATTATTGTAAAAGGTATGAGCATTATGCTAATGAATGTAGAAAAAGGAATGTAGACCCAAATAAAAACAAAGCTAATTTTATAAATACCGTTGTACTTACAAGTCTATGTTTATTTAGTGTGATGTTGTCGAAGAGAGTAACAAAGACCTTTGTTTGGTAGATACATTGTAGTAACCATATGACCAGAAATATGAATATGTTTGCATGCCTAGATAAATCCGTTAATCGTGAAGTCAAATTGGACAAGCCAAAGTTGTTAATGTTATTGATAATGGTAGAGTCAGTGTCCTTTCTAAGCAAGGTGAAAAGAAAAATATTTCATATGTCTATTTATTCTAAGGATTAAAACATAACCTTATGAGTGTTGGTCAACTTACCCAAAATGGTTATAGAGTTATTTTCAACTACAATACTTGTACAATTCTGTACAAATTTCCTAGTAGAAGTCTAATTGCTAAAATTGAAAGGACAAAGAATAGGATGTATCCTTTTACTATGAAAAATGTCAATCATACAACCTTATTTTCCCATATAGTAACCAATCTAGATATCTCTTCACTTTGGCATTTGAGATTTGGTCACATTCGTTTTAGAGGACTAAATGTGTTGCACCAAAAACAATTGGTTAAAGGATTATCAATCATACATGAATAAGTCAACCTATGTGAGAGTTGTATAATCATACATGAATAAGTCAACCTATGTGAGAGTTGTATAATCATACATGAATAAGTCAACCTATGTGAGAGTTGTATATTGGTAAAACAACGCACCGATTTTGTGCATGTGGCCTTATGAAAACCTAATCTCTTGGTTTATTTTTTTATTTCTTGACATTTATTGATGATAAGTCAGGAGACTTGGGTATACTTCTTGAAAATAAGATGTAAAACTTTTGACAAGTTCAAGAAGTTTAAATCTCTAGTTGAAAAGCATAGTGGTCAATATACTAAAATGTTGAGATCTAATATAGGAGGAGAATATGAATCCAAATAATTCATCACAAACTATAAACTCTTTGGAATCAAGAGACAATTCAGAGCCATCACACACCATAGTAGAATGGTGTAGCATAATGGAAGAATAGAAAAATCATGAACATGGATAGAAGTTTGTTGAAAGAAAAAAAAAATATCCAATGAGTTTTTGGGTGAAGAAGTCACAAAGTCGCTTGTTTTGTATACATTTTGAACAGGCATCCCACAAAAAGTATCAAAAGCACGGTGCCACAAGATACCTCTAGTGATATGGGCTCAAACAAGCTCCAATAGCTTGGTACAGTAGGATAGACTCTTATTTGAGCAGCCATCGATTTAGAAAAAACAACAACGAAATGACTCTATATACAAACGTAAATTGGCAAGGGAAAATTTTAATTGTTTGTTTATGTGTTGATGAAATGATTTTCGTTGGAAACCTATGAGTAGGTGAACTTAAATCAATAATGAAATAAGAATTTGAGATAACATATTTGGGCTTGATGAAGTACGTAAAAAAAATTATTCTATAATCTTTATACGTCAAAAAAAATATTCATTGGATGTGCTAAGAATATTTAGAATGATGAACTGCAAGGAAGCACAAACACTGGTAGCAATAGGAACATAATTTAGTAAATAAGATGAAGGTTCAAATGTATATCCTACATTGTTCAAGAGATTGGTTTGTAGTCTCATGTATCTCACTGCCACTAGACCAAAAATTATGTTTGCAAATAACGTGATCTTGAGATTTATGGAAACACTTAAAAAAATGCATTAACAAGTTGGGAAAAGGATTTTGAGATATATTGTTGGAACAACCAGATATGGTATTTTATACTAAGAACTCAAAATAATTGTTTGATTGGGTATATTGTCAAAATAATTGTTTGATTGGGTATATTGACAACGACATGTAGCCTAAATGATGGAAAGAGAACTTCAAGGTATGTGGTTGGATGGTATCCTAGACCCAATGGTTGATAGACTATTACTAGCACCGTACTTTTCAAAAATTAATTAACCTTGACTTATTCACTATATTTTTTGTTTTGTGGGAGAATTTATTGTTTTATTTCATGTAAGGAAAGGAATCAAAGGGGGAGGGATGGAACTATATGTATGCACGAGTTTAATATGGAGAGACAACAAAGGGGGAGGAATGGAAATATATGTATGCAGGGTATGTGGTTGGTTGGTATCCTAGAACCAATGGTCGACACACTATTGCTAGCACCTGTACTTTTTAAAAATTAATTAAGCTTGATATATTCACTATATTTGTTGTTTTGTGGGTGAATTTGTTGTTTTATTTCACGTAACTTGAAGATGGAAAGACGTCAAAGTGGGGAGGGATGGAAAAATATGTACACATGAGTTCAATATGGAGAGACAATAAAGGGGAGGGATGGAGATATATGTACATCTGAGTTTCATCCCATGGAAAGGAGAAGGATGGTTTTGTTGGAAACAAGTCAATGAATTTTTTATGCGGTTACATGCACATGCATAAAGCTATGTTAGGAATGTGGATGTATGCAATCTATTTATGAATTGTTCGTGTAAATATGTGATCTATTCATGATCATTTTTTGTAACTGAGTGATAGATGTTATAAACACGAGCATACCCATAGAGGTGAGAGTGCAATGTAGCGCAATCTGTAGTTAGTGTGTGAGAGAAAGACGCAATACTAAGGTGTTGTGTGTATGAGAGGAGAGGATGGTTGTATGCATGGGTTGTCTATTGTAATTCTCTCTTGAATAATAAGAATACCAATTATCATTGCCCGTTTTTTTTTTTTCCTGTATTGGGTTTCCACATAAATCAGTGTCAATTGTGTGATTGTTGTTCTTGGTTTTATGCGTGTTTAAATCTTGCTTGTTGATCCTTTGTTTTCCTTCCACTGCTCAACAAGTGGTATTAGAGTAGGTTGAGTAGATGTCGCAGGTGAACCAAGATGAATTGTGTGTAGGTCTCATGTGAGTTTTAGAGACGTGATTGAGTATCTCAGGTCATCGATGCTTCCTAGACAGTGTTAGGCACACTAACACTCTCAAACTTGAGAAATTCCAATTTTCATAAAATCAACACCCACAGTTTGCGCACCATAGAGCGCTAGAAAATCGGTGCTCCCCTATCCACACTAAAGGAGTGTTGATCTCTAAAACTAGTGCTCCATCTCCACCCACAATGCAGCGTCGATCTTTAAAGAATTTATTTTGCATGGTTTAAAAAATTCTAGTGGTATAAAAGTTAAAGGTGAATGGTTTTTTTTTCTTATTCTAAATAAGAAATGATGAGTGGATGTTTAAAAGGTGGACTTCTTTATGCATGAGAGTTGCATGGTTAAACTTTATTAAAAGGTTCCTTTTTTTTAAATATATAAGGTCGATACCTTTGTTTAAGAAGTAAAAAAAAAATTAGAGGTTATATATATATATATATATATATTTGATTTTTTTTTTTCCAACTATATCTTATCATTGTTGTTTCATTATAAAAATCTTAGTATTATAAGTAGTGGTGTTGGAATTTTCTACTAATGGCGAGAGTGCAGAGTTCTATGTTTAAGGTGGAGAAATTCAATGGAAAGAATAGCTTTGTGCTATGGAAGCTCAAGATGTAGGATCTTCTTGTGAAACAAGGATTGCAAAAGGCATTGGTTGGAAAGTCAAGGAAATCGGCAAGCATGAAAAATGAGAATTGGGAGGATGTGGATGCAAGAGCCCTGAGTACTATTTGTTTATGTATAGAATATGAAGTGTTGTTTAACATTGATGAAGATAAGACAACATTATGTTTGTGGACCAAATTGGAGAGTCTGTATATGACACAAAAATTGTCAAACAAAATCTTCTTGAAGAGGCAGTTGTACATCTTGCAGTTGAAATAAGGTACATAAATTGTTGATCACTTAAATATTTTCAATACTCTGATTTTTCAATTAACTAGTATGGAAGTAAAGTTTGAAGATGAGGACAAGGCGGTTATGCTACTGTGTTCATTTCCTAAGTCTTTCGATCAACTAGTCACAACTGTGTGGTTTAACACAACAAATGTGATTGATTATGACACTGTTGTGGGATCTTTGTTGTATGAGGAAATGAGGAAAAGATCCAGTAAATAAACCTCAACAAAAGAAGCATTGGTGGTCAGAGGTTGATCTAAAAAATGAGGGAAAGATAAGAAAGGTACAAATAGTTCTAAGTCAAAAGATAGTAAGGGTAAGGCAAAATGTTGGTTTTGTGGCAAATTTTGGCAACTCAAGAAGGATTGTTGGAAAAGACAACAAGTATCCAAAGAGGACTCCACAAAAGAAGAAAATTCAAATGCCTATGGTTGATGAATTTTTTTTTGTTGTTGTGTCTCTCCACCTGTGTTCACATAGAAGGTGCAGGGTGGTGATTGTTGAGTCACCGTGAAATAAAAAAAGATATTGTATTTACTTTGGAGTTGTAGAAATTATTGGTTGCATGTAAATGGGAATATGTCTGTAAGACCTAGATAGGTTTATCAAGTCACCTATGAGAAGTCTAGACATAGATTTAGGTATATTTAATATGTGGGGGAGGGGGGGGCATGTATGTTGGGTTATCCTTAACTTGGTGAAAGAGTTTATGAGTTAAATTTGGTTTTTGGTCAAAGCAGGAGGTTTTTTGAGTTCATATTTTTTTGGTTATCCCATGGTATTGTGTCCATGAATTGCATGTAATGAAGCCTATAAAATGCTTGGTGAAATCCATTGTAAATGGGCCTGGAGGTAAGTGGTGAAGGATTACTTGGTCGACTTGTTCGGATTTTGTCAAGGTTGTTCGAATGCAAAGTTCGAGGTGGAGCAGTGTGTTTAGTTTAGAAAGGTGGGTCTATAGAAAGGTTGATGTGTTGGCAGGTCATTCAAGTGTTTGAGAATATATGATGAAGTTAAGTTCATATCCATGGAACTTGGAAAGTATTTCAAGAAAGTTGGGATCATATAGGCATGTTCAATAATGCCAAGTTGCAACAATAATTGTGGACAGAAGCAGTTGTGTTATCTAGTAACTCGCTCACCATTAGTTGCAAAAGACAGGAAGATTCAAGAAGAAGTATGAACAAGTCATATGGTAATTATTTAAATGTGAAATTATTCGGTTGTGATGCTTATGTTTTTTATCGATAGTCTAAGAAGGACTCAAATCAAACAGGTAGATCTTTGTTATGGTGATGATGTTAAGGGGTGCAGACCATGGGATCCTACTACCCACATAATCATCATGGATAGAGATGCAGTGTTTGATGTATCTCCTTTCATAAAATCAAACATACTGAAATATGAAAGGTTCAAAGCATGTTTGGTAGTAGAAAGGTATTTGGAAGGTATTGATTTCCATGAAAGTTTCTCACGAGCGATTAAAAGCTTGTTTCTATTTCATGTTATGTTAGCATTGGTTTTGATAGCACAACTAGATGTTAAAATTATTTTACATGGAGTTTTTTTTTTTGATAAGGGGATGTATATGGAACAATCATAACGGTTATTTCATAATCACAACAAAAGATTTGTTTGCAAACTCAAAAATCATTTTATGGCCTGAAGCATGCTAGGAAAATGGTACAAGATGTTTGATTCACTCATGGTCAGCCACATTTTATAGGAAGTGAGTATAACCATTATGTTTATGGTATATTCATTATCTTGCTGTTATATATTATGCTTGTTGTAAGCACAACCATGGTTGAGGTCAACAAGTTGGCTCAGTTTGTTAAGATGTTTGTTATGAAGGATCTGGGAGCAAAAAAAAAAATATCGGGCATGAAAATACACAGAGATAGGAAATATGGTAAGCTTGGTTATCACAATAGATGTATGTGGTGAAGATACTTAGGAAATTCAGTATGAATAATGTGAAACTGGTAAAATCCCTTTATCTTTCCATTGTAAGTTCTCTTTAGGTTTATGTCCTAATTGATGAAGAAGAAAAGGGTTATATGTCTCGAGTATTATATTCTAGTAGGAATTTTTATGATTGCGATGGGAAATGGTCATCATTTTACATGCGGTTGGTGTTGTCAGTAGACACAAGGAAAATCCAAGTCATGAGCATGGAAATGGGTGCTTCAAACACAGAAGCACAAGTATCACCCCAAGTGGTTGAAGTGATTTGGTTTGTGGTTATGATTCATGAGATTTGGACAAGTGCATCGGTTTGTTAGACAGGTTATGGATGGAGATAGAATGATCCATGCTGGAGTGAATCATGCCAGCATATTCATGTATTGTCAGAGAAGTTGTAGAGATGTGATGGTGTTTGGATTCTCTTGGCTTAAAAAAAGGTCATGAATTAATTAAGGGCATGATATATCAGGTAAATTGTTGTCAAGGTGGATATTATTGGAAACATGCCAATGAATTTCCCATGTGGTCACATGCACATGCATGCAGCTATGTTAGGAATGTGCATGCATGCAATCTATTTATGAACTATTCATGTAACTATGTGATATATTCATGATCAGTTTGTGTAAATGAGTGATCACTATTATATATACGAGCATACCCATAGAGCTCATAGTGCAATGTAACGCAATGTGTAGTGAGTATGTGAGAGAAAGACACAATACTGGGGTGTTGTGTGTATGAGAGGAGAGGATGGTTGTATGCATGGGTTGACTATTGTAATTATCCCTTGAATAATAAGAATACTGATTATCATTGCCTGTGGTTTTTTCCCGTATTGGGGTTCCACATAAATCATTGTGTTAATTGTGTGACTGGTGTTCTTGATTTTATGCGTGTTTAAATCTTTCTTGTTGATGCTCTTTTTTGCTTCTGCCTCCCAACAGGTTTCCCTAATATTCCAAGTTGTGCATTACTATACATGCATGGACAACTAATTCACAACAAACTGTATTATTATCTGTTTGTTTTTTTATAGTGTCTAATTCACAACAAAGTGTCTTGTTCTCCATTTTTTTATCAACACACATAGTGGTGTTTATTTTTTTACATAAGAGGAGAAGAAACGTAGAGAGTGTGAAACAATTGCAATGTAAATGTTTGAAATGAAGAAACGTAGAGAGTGTGAAACAATTGCAATGTAAATGTTTGAAATAAATTGTATCCATGTGTGAATTTGCTTTTAATTTTTTATGATACATGTAAAAGAAACTCATTTTCTCCTTTTGTGCTCCTTCGTTGCTTGTTAAACAACTTCACAATTAGAAAGTGTGTGTATATATTGGTTTTTTAAATAATTTATATGGGTTAAAAGGGATCTCAAATGTATAGCTCTGTGTGTAAGAGAGAGATTTTTCTTCATTCAAAGTGTAATTAACCAACCATTAAAGTAAAGGTTGGCTCAATTTCACTTTGAATGAAGAACAATCTCTCGCACACAACCAAAATATACATCCTAGATCCCTCTTACCCCAATTAAATTATATAAACAACTAGAATATAAATTCACATTATGAGGGTGAAGTTTTATGAGTAGTAGCCAAGGAGAAGACAAGGAGCGAATAAATTTATCATAGTCTACAGGTCTCATAAAAATTTAGAAGCAATTTCAGATTTGGCCAAAGTTCCTTTCAAACATTTACATTGTAGTTTTTCTCCTCTTATGTATAAAAATAAAGTTTTCTATGCTCATGAATATTGCTAATAAAAAAAAAATAATACAACACTTTTCTATGAATTAGACACTTTTAAAAAACAAATAATAATACACTTTTCTCCGAATTAGTTGTTCGTACATGTATAGTAATGCACAACTTGGAAGAATGGGAAAACCATCCTTCTCCGTTCCATGAGTTGAAACTCACACATACATATATTTCCATTCCCCCCCTTATTGTCTTTCTAGCTTCCAATCACGCCTACATATAGTTCCACCCCTCCCCCTTTGTTGTTTTTCCACCAACTTATGTGAAATAAAAAAATCTTTCGCATATCAACAAACATAGTGAATATATCAAGCTTAATAATTTTAAAGCAGTATAGTTTCTAGCAATAATCTATTAGTCATCGGGTCTAGGATTCCAACCAACCACATACCCTAAAGTACTCTTTTTATCGTTTAGGATACCTACAAAGTCACTATCATTATAGATAATCAAACAATGATTTGTAGTGATTCAGTATAAAATACCATATCATGTTGTTCTTGCAATGTATCTTAGAATCATTTTTCCAATTTGCCAATGCATTTATTTAGGTGTCTCCATGAATCTTGAAATCAAGATAAATGCAATCATAATGCCTGGTCTAGAGGTAGTGAGTTACTTGATATTTCCAGCTAATCTCTTGAACAATGTAGGAACTACATTTTAACCTTTATCTTCTTTCTTGATTTTTTTTCATGGTTCTGCCAGTGTGGGTGTCATCTTGCAATTCATCATTCTAAATGTTTCCATCACATTCAATGCATACATTTTTTTACATATGAATATTCTATAATCTTATTGATTTACCTCTATGCCAAGGAAGTACTTCATTAAGATAAAAAAAATCTTCTCAAAATCTTTATTCGTTAATGATTTAGACTCATATGTTGATAGGTTTCCATTGAAATGATCATCAACATATAAACAAATAATTAGAATTTTTTCTTGTTGATTTACCTTTGTATATAGAGTTGGCTAACTTCTGCTTCTACTAAATCCATGATTGGTCAAATAAGATTATATCCCATTGCACCAAGATCTTAGAGCTTGCTTGAGCCCATAGAGATATTTCTTTGACCTATCGACATTATATTTCTATCATTTTATCTCATACCCTAGTGGCTGCTACATGTAAACTTCTTCTTCTAGAATTTCATTTAAGAATGAAAAAATTACATCCATTTGGTATATCTTCCATGACCTATAAACTTCCATGGATATTCCACTGGGGCAATTCGTCACATTAGTGTTGCTTGTGGAGCCTAATTATCTCCTTGAATTATATTAAGGTATTCCTAGCCCCCTTCTGTCGAGGGTCCAATGGGGACCTACCCCTTGGGTTGGGCGGCATGGGGGCCACTAGCCCCCATCTAGGGATTCGAGGGAGGAGCCCTCTGAGCGAAATGTTTTTTGGAAAAATTACCTTGTAGAATATTGTAATTTCATAGTCAATCTGGATCGTTCATTATAAGGTCGCATATTTGACGGTAGAAGTTATGTTAGGGTTTATTTCTCTAGAAGGAAACCCTCTCTTATGAGAGAATTGTATTACGAGTGTGTATGTGTGTGAATATTGTATTCTAAGAGAGAATATTGTGAAATAAATAAGAGGAAGTTACAACAAGTGTGTTGTAGGTTGTATCCCTTCACTTTGTTGGATAATAAAAAGGAAGGACCTGGCAATTTCTCTGGTGGACGTAAATCACAATGGGTGAAACACGTATATATGTGTATATTTTGTATTGTGTATGTTCTTTGTTTTATTTACACATTTTTCTTGTTTTATTGCTCCATCATCTTATTTTTATAACAAATAGATCTAATAAATTACTGAAAATATTTACTATTAAAGTTATTTTTCCTTTAGATCTACAAAATGTTTAGTTACTGATTTTATGCTTATGCATAAAATAGATAAAACATGGAAAAGAGAGAAAAGTAAATTAAAATTACATCATCCATAAATAAACATAAGATATGACTTGTGAAATCCAATACGGGAGAAAAACCAACTAGAAGGTGAGATTGATTTGTTATATTTTATCTGGTTTAGAAATGATGTAAGTACAAAGAAAGAAGCACTCTCGGTGGATTTTTCTTTGAATTGTGGCCTATATGGCTCCTATATAATCTCTCATCTTCTGTTGTACTCACATAATACCATTCTCACATGTTTTAGTCAACTATTGAACAAGATACAATGCAAAAAAATGGAACCCCTTCTCCTCCTAGTGGCCCTGTATTTAACATAGCAAGATAGCCATATAAGTGTAGGTTTTTTACTTCCTCTACCCTCAATTTTGATAGGGTTTTGGACCTTATATAATCTTGTTGATATTACATACATCGATATCCCCATATGCATGAGTAATGGGGGTTGACGTGGCATTCTCTCATACCATGGTGGTCAACTTACGAGAGGCATAATGTTTTCATACGAGCTCTGATTGACATGATGTTTGCACCGTTGGAAATGTATTGATGGGTAGAAGAGTGTCACAGGGTTACAAATTAGATGAGAAAATTTTTAATCCAAAAAATTTCATTAGATGCTTCAAAATGACCCAAAAGGTTCTAGACCCCAATTTTCCAAACTAGGACCTACCACAAAAATGGCCATGTAAGTTGATTGCTCCAATTGTTTCCACTCTAAAAGAATCCAGATAGATGAAAAATAATATAATGATATAATCAAGATCATACCTCCCCATTTATGGAGGATTTTGGTCCCTAAAATATTTATTGAATGAGGTGAGAAAATTTTTCCTCAACCTTCTCCCCAGAGTACCACTTTGCTTTTCCTGGAAATTATCCTTTCAAGAAAATCTACCAAAGGCCATTTTGACCATATATTGTAGTTCTAGAGTGCTTCTATAAAACTGTGTCCTTTGCCAACTCTTCCAAAGGATATGGTGCTAAGTCCTCTATGGATGGTAGGACCCGATCTCCTCCTTATCCAACCTGGAAGGTTCATAGAGTTTTAGATTATCCACATTCACTACTAAGTAAATGTGCATGTATGGGGGTAGACTGAGTCTATAGGAGTTATATAATACCTTTCATAATACCTAAAAAGGACCATACTACAGAGCATTTGTATTCTTACCAGGACCCTGTAGAATTTCCTTATTTTGTTGTAACTAGACTTTGTCTCCCACACATAAATGTTTTGTCTGTTATGTGCTAGTCATGTCTAGCCTTGTACTTTTCACGTGAATTATTCAATGTTTCTTGTACTTTCCAATGGATCTACTTGATCTTCTCAACATTTTTTTTTATTTTAATGCATCTCTTGTGAGTTCCTCCCTCACTCCTCCTTGTTATCCATATACAACATCTTAGGGTCAAGGTGGAAAATATCCAAAGAAAGTTGAAAAAGGTGACTTACAAGTAGGAGTGTGGACTTCTCAATTATAATAATGTCCTATATAAATCATATTTTCATCCAGGTCTTTGGATGATTTTGATTGTAACCCTTCAAAAGTTGCACCAAAGTCTTGTTGACTACTTTTTTTCCCATCTGTCTATGGATGGAATGTTGTAGACCTATTCAACTTAGTGTCCATATTCTCCCATATTCTAGTACAAAATGCACTGAGAAATATGGTATCCTTTTCTGAGATGATGCTCCTTTCTATCCCAAAGTTCACTGAGACCTATTCAAAGAACTTATTTGTTGCTTCTTGTCCATTGATGGTGTTTTCACAAGGCATGAGAATGCACATTTTTCTGAACCTGTCAGCTACCACAAATAGATAATCATGCCATTTCTTGTTTGTTTGTAAACCTCCCATAAAATCCATGGAAATAATTTCCCAAGGTTGAGTGCATACAAGTAAGGGATGGTATAGAATTTTATTCCTATTACTATGTTTGTTCGTAAAACAAAGTATGCATCCTATAATTTATTTTTCTACATCTTCTTTCATTCTAGGTTAGTACACGTACCTCTGTAAATTATAAACTATCTTCCCAAAACAAAAATGTCTTGCAACCTTGGAGGTGTGAGCCTCTATGATATGCTACAATCGTTCACATTTAGGGACACATATATTTTCAAGATTTTAGATTAAACCATTCTATAAATGATAGATCCTTGTTGTCACCTTCTTCTATATGAATTTTTCCTTGTAGCTACTGAAACACCTCCTTGGAGTCCTCATCTTCTATCTATGCCTCTTTATATGCATCATGGGTAAAAGGATCCATGTGCATTCGAGTTCTCAAATATATAATCTTGGATGTGGGTGGCCATGAAAACATGTATGCCAACTTATTTGGGCTATCTTTCTTATACTTTATGACCAAATGAAATTATTGTAAAAACCACATCCACTTGTAATGCCTGGTTTGTTGTAGATTACTATGGGCCTACAAATACTATAGTGGATGGTGATTTGTGTGGATAATGGTATCCATTCCCATCAGATAGTGCTTCCACTTTTTGAGAACTTGTACCAAGGCATAGATCTCCTTTTCATAGGTAGGGTAGTTGAGAATTTGCCCATGGAATACTTCAGAATCATAGCATATGGGCCTTCCTCCGTACATTATTATTTCGTCCATGGCATACCCACTTGCATTTGTCTCCACTTCGAAGGGATTATGCATGTTTGGTATTCCAGGAAATGATGCTTAACTGATCTTTCTTTTCATCTCATCAAAGGACTTTTGTTCATTATTCCCCCACTAGAAACTCTTACCACTATATTTTATGGCATGGAGTGGTGCAACTACTGTTGAAAATGAAGCTATGAAGTTATACAAGTATTTTTCTGCCCCAAAAAAACTCCTAACTTTAGTGAAACTTCTAGGAAATGGATATTTCATGATGGCCTACATATTTGTGGGATTTATCTTGAGCTACCCTCAACCGATAACATACCCCAAATACACGAAATATTACAAAGAAAAATTGCATTTCTTGACATTGGCCAATAGTTGGTGCTTTTTCAAAGTCTCTAACACTTGCATAAGATGGGATATCTACTCCTCCCAGGTAACACTATAAACCAACATATCATCCAAATAAACAATAACAAATGAATCTAGATAACGGCATAAAACATCATTAATTAGTCTCATAAATGTAGCTAGTGTGTTACATAAACTGAATGGCATAACCAACCACTCATACAAACCTTGACTTGTCTTGAATGAAGTATTTTGGGTATATTATTCTTTGACTCATACCTAGTGATATCCTAATTTCAAATCCATCTTAGGTATGTACTTGGCATGCTCTAACTGGTCCAACAGATCATTGATCCTAGGTAGAGGGTATCGATTCTTTTGAGTAATCTTCTTTGATGCACTATAATCGATACACATTCTCCAAGTCCCATACTTCCTGGGTACAATTATGATGGGTGAAACACAAGGTGAGGTACTTGGTTGAATGACACCATGCTCCAAAAATTCTTGCAACTGATTCTTTGCTTGATTCACTTCTGAAAGAGATTGTTTATACATCCTAACATTCGACAATGGAGAGTCTAGCAATAACTATACTGCATGCTCCACATCCCTCTTAGGTGGTAGACCTTTAGGTTCCTTCAACACTCTTCTATATTCATGTATCAAGTCCTCCAAGTGTTGTTTCTTCTCTTTTGTGCACCCCTCCAAGGATGCCTTCACTATCGTTGACTCATCATCAAAATTATCTTCTCTTAAGAAAATAAAAACATATTTCTTACTATAAATAATCAACTTCTTGGTTTGGTTGGAACTTAGAAATGAGATATTTGACTTTCCTTTATGTGCAGTAATGATGTATTACTTCACATCCTTGATCAATATGTATTGGTTGGCTCTCTACATGAATATTTTGTTGGAGAAATTTTATTTTCGACACACTAGTTTAGTGGGAGTAACACTAGTTCGGTGGGAATTAATTGACTAGTTCTATTTTAGACTTTCTAATATTAGACCATCACTATTATGCATGCATTCCTAATTACAGGATGTCATTTCCTATATGAGTGAAGATAACTCACTCATTGATAAGATCATAATATGCATTGATTCTCATTCTTCATTGTATATCTCTCTACTTTTTCTTGATAATATTTGTTTGTGTATGCTTTCGCTAGATATCTTATGTAGGTTTCCATGAAACACTGACATGGTATCAAAGCTACATTGCTTGGAGCAAGCCAAAAAAGCCAAAGAATAAGGAAATCAGAGTTTCGGTGAGCTAAATATGTCGTCGTACCTTTCAACAGTGATTACTCCAAAAATATTAACGTTTTGAGGAAATGCCCCGCGCTAGAAGTAAATCAACCCATTCTACAAGTGGGTTTTCAACCATTTGGCAAGATTCCTCACCGTTTTCTCATAATGTAAGATGAAAGATAGCCTCCTGAAACTGATACGAATCCATGGTTGTACCTTTCTATAGTGATTTCTCCAAAAATATCATTTTTTTAGGAAACAGTTCTTGTGAGAAGTAAATCAACCCATTATAAAAGTGGGTTTTCAACTGTTTGGCGAGATTCCTCACCATTTTCTCAGAAAGTAAGTCGGAAGATAGTCTCCTGAAACTTATACGAATTCATGGTCATACCTTTGTATAGTAGTTTCTCCCAAAATGTTAAGTTTTTGAGGAAACGACTCATAAGAGAAGTAAATTGACCCATTTTGCAAGTGGGTTTTCAATCGTTTAGTGAGATTCCTCACCATTGGCTCAGAAAGTAAGTCGTAAAATTGTCTCTTGAAATTGATATGAATTTTCACTTAAAGTGTCATTTATGTCGTGATTTCTTAATTTTTCACTTGCAGATTGAGAGTAAATTTTTAGGGGTTCTTAGAAATAGTGGGAGATATGGATAAGAAAACTATTATATAGTCAAATGTGGTGGTAATCCTCACACCATACAATTATTTTGATTGGAATCCCAAGGAGAAATTCCAACTCAGAAGGAAAAGACTGTATAATTTGACGATGGTGGTGACAGAAATAGAACCTACATCAATGATTGAGAAGACGAGATGGGCGAACTGTAAGGATGAGGCCACGGGACTACTTCTTGAGTTAATCTCCATTGATCTATGGTTTCATGTTGCTGCATGCAAGACTCCAAACGAGATCTGGACCACCTTGGAAGGACTCTTTGGAAAGAAGGATGAGATACAAGGTTATATGCTTGAGGTAGAGTTGAGTACCTTAGACCCTAATTTTTTTGATAATATGCAGGATTTGTTTACTAAATTTAAATCTTTGATATTGAGCTTGGGTGAATGTGGTATTGACAAGTATACACAAGATAAACAACTTATTCTAACAATATTGACCAAGCTAGGACAAGAATACATTATATATGTCTCCAATTTCCATTCTAGCAGATGTCTTTTTGGAACAAATTGGAAAATGCTTACGATGGCTCAGTTCATTGAGTCTCTCACACAAGAGCAGAAAAAACTCATACAGATGGGCCTCGTGAAAGATCCCAAAGAACATGCATTCACCATGCATGATGGAAAAGGTTCATCTAATCAGAAATTGAAGCTTACATCTAGAGTCAAAGAATGAGCGATATTCCAAACCCTTCAAGGATTCTTCAGGTTCCAAAGATTCTTCAAATTCCAAAGGGAAGAAGAATAAGGAAAAGCAGTGCACATATTTCAATAAACCAAATCATGAATAATCCACATGCATGAAGAAGCATATCGATCTTATGACACAGGTACTTCAAAAGAATAATTTTGGAGACTTCATTCCTAAGGGATCCAAGAAGAAGAAGGAAGAAGACCATGTGTCTAAGAAAGGTAATCATCATGCTCTGGTTGTAATTAATTCTTCATCTGATTCATCGATTATATATTTTGGTGCATCACATCATATGATAGCTAAAGAGGAAGTTTTCAGGTCTTTGATTTCAT
Organism: Picea glauca; assembly: GCA_000966675.3. Classification (NCBI taxonomy): domain Eukaryota; kingdom Viridiplantae; phylum Streptophyta; class Pinopsida; order Pinales; family Pinaceae; genus Picea; species Picea glauca. The sequence continues at coordinate 392,074 of JZKD02S2280745.1, read as the reverse complement.
GCTCTGGACCTCCTATTCTCATGGGGGATGATACTCCAATAGCAGTTGTAGGAGAGGGAAGAGTGGAACTTCTTAATGATAGTTTTGAGAATGTTCTACATGTTCCAAAGCTTTCTATGAATCTACTCTCAGTTTATCAGATCACTCAAAAAGGTAAAAAGGTTGAATTTACATTAGATTCAGTTTTAGTGATTGACATGCATGAAAATTCCATCATTGCAATTGGTGAGACAGATCACAAGTCAAGGTTGTATAAATTCACTAAGTTTTCTGACAATGAATCCTCTATTCTACTTACACATAAGGAGAGTACTTTGCATACACCTCCAGTGCAACATGCATATACTCTTGTGCTTCCATCAGTTTCAAAAATTAGAGATGATTCCATACACTCAGATTCTGTACATGGAAATAAGCAGGTAGTACATCCAGATGAGAGACCATCTTTGAAGCTTCATCGGATGCCCAAGTAGGCACATACCACACTTCAGGAAGAAAGAAACCTTGAAGGGAATCCATTGGATTCAAGGAGGACTTGATCTTAGCATGAGGAGTCTTCTCATGTATTTTCAGCTTTAGAACCTACGATGCCCATGCATTGCTATATAGTTCAATCCATTGATTTGAAGAACTACAATAAGGTTGTGGGCAATCCATTATGGAAAGAATCCATGTAGAAGGAGTATGAATCACTCCTAAAGAATAATACTTCACATCTGGTTCCACTTCCACCAGAAAGGAATATTTCCAGGTGCAGATGGGTCCATAGGATCAAGAGGTACAAGGCTAGACAGGTTGCCAAAGGACTTCATGAGATCCATAAATATTTCTGCATCTTCACGAATACTTTCAGTGAGAAGAAGTTTCAGACTTTGTGGGATCGTCTTGCAGTGAAGAACATGGTTTCCTAACAACTATCATTTTCTTCTTTTGATACATTATCTTTTGAGGGGGCAGGTTTGTTCCCACGTGGTTTTTCCTCTTTCCTCATTTTTATTCAGCGTTTATTAGTTGCATTGTACATGAGTACCTAAAATGCATAGTAGCCGGGACTCATTTTTTACTCCATAGTGATGTTCAGGGGGGGTGTTGGAGAAATTTCTATTTTCGACACACTAGTTCAGTGGGAGTTAACTGACTAGTTATATTTTAGACTTTCAAATCTTAGACCATCACTATTATGCATGCATTCCTAATTATAGGATGTCATTTCTTATATGAGTGAATATCACTCACTCATTGATGAGATCATAATATGCATTGATTCTCATTCTTCATTATGTATCTCTCTTCCTTTTCTTGATAAGATTTGTTTGTGTATATGTTTTAGCTAGATCTCTTGTGCAGTTTTCCATGAAACAATGACATATTTCATATGTCATATACATGTAGGGGATTCCAAACACTACTCCACATACATAAAGGGGTACTACATCAAATTCCAGTTCATCAACAAAATAAACACTTACAAAAAATTTAATCTCACACTACTTTGTTACCTTTAACTTAGCATCCTTCTTTACTCAATCCAATGGATAGCCGATGGGATGATCGTGAACCTCCAATCCAATATTGTTGACCATATGTGTTGCTATGATATTAGATTGTCAACCATAGTCACACAGAGAATCTATCTTGGTCTTCCTGACCTGAATCATTATGTGGAAGAGCGTAGTCATGTCCTTCTCTTCTTGGTGATGAAGGCTACTCAGATTCACATCCTTCTACATAGATGTGCAAACACTATTTTCATCCACATCCGAGCTAATATCAAATTGATTTCTTGAGTTTGTGGCTAGAAGTTTCTCTTTCTTTCCATGCTTATTCTAGTTCTTTAGGTTCAGCTATGGATGTAGTTTCCATCATCTTCCCTTGGTGTGGCCATCAATTTTTCAATAATTTCAGTAGTTGTTGGGATATTTTATCTGATGTGTAGTGTCTATTGTATTCTTATATTTTCCCCCTTTCCACTTCTTCTTCCCCTCCTTAAGCTTCTTAGTTCTCTTTCTACCTTGAATGTCTTTGACAACCTTTATTTTGGCCTATGTTTTCTAAGTAATATGCCTCCATACATGCCCCATCCATTGTCCTTGGATTTAATAACATTACTTTGTTTCATATATGATTGTGTAAACCCCCTAGATACGTGTGGAGTACATATGGGTTCTTGGGAGAGATATTGTAATGTCCTCGACCACCAACATGTCGAGCAATGTCACTTTCTTGACGTCTCTCTTAGCTCTGATACCATTTTGTAACATCTCCAACCACCAACAGGCTAGGAAACGTCACTTCATGGACATCTCTCTTAGATTTGATACCATTTTGTAATGTGTTCAGCCACCAACAGGCCAAGCAATGTCACTTTGTGGATGTCTCTCTTAGCTCTGATACCAATTCATGACATCCCCAACCCTAAACCAATAGGCAAGGCCATGCCACCAAATAACCTTTGTGCTCTGATACCAATTATTTCATAGACATATTTATCTAATGAAATTTAACATCTCTAGCATTTTTTTCATACCATTATTCATGTGGAAATAACATTAAAACATATAGACATTATACACAGTCAATTCTACCAACATTATAACTTAATTTCAAGATACATCATACAGCGAACGAAGATTTTGTACTTATCTTTTAACAGATTACCACCAACTACATGCAGACCTCCCATGAACCTCCCATCCTTAGACCACACTCCTCATCACACTCAACAATGGGTCACCCCCGAGCTAGGACTAAACTCCACAAGGAAAGGGATTACTAGGATAAGCAAGGACAACAGGAAGGTTGCACAGATCAATAGGAAGGATTTTCTCCTAGGAGCCAACTCACACTAATAGACTACAACCTTTCATTATGCACATGCCTGTCCCACCCCAAGAAGTGTTCCCCTTCTTTGCTCAACAATCCTTCAGCTACCCCACTTCCCTTCTAGGGCTTCAGCAACAGGACAGACAAGAATTCTCAGAGAATTATAGTTGCATTTGGGTTCCCTCTGGGAAATCACTTCCCCAACAACCTCTCTCACCTGGAGAGAGTTTCTTATAGGCCTAAAAACCTTCTTCTTCAATCCATGGGCCTAACAACTCGCCTCTTCAAACCATAAGCATGAAAACCTGCTTTTTCATTCCATCTCCTAAGTCAACTCTAGTAAGGGTGATGGAAACAACAAAGCTTGGTATAGCTCAGGTGATGGAAGCAACATCAAACCATTAGGGCACAACACGACTCTAGAAAAGTACGGGTGTTTTGTGCTTCACAAGAAAACATGGGTCAACTTCACAGGTTTACTAGTCTTAAAGGTACGTGAATGATGCAAAGGTTGATGATGAAGAGGATGTATCACCACATGAATTCGTGGATGAATCGGTAAGATGGAATACTTTCAGAGAATGGTGAGGGTCCTAGAATGGAAAGAGTGGCAAGGGATTGAGATCATGGGGAGAGACGTGAGAGTGAAGGGAGAACCCCCCAATGAGTTGTATTTCCCAACTATAAGATGCATGTGCTCAGGTTGACACATGTCTTTCTGAAGCTGCATGATCTCCACTTAACACTCGTTCCCTTTTCCCCAGGAACTTGACAAAACATGGATTATGTCCAACCTTAACCTTTTGGAAAGAATGGTATAATATTATCCCTTTAGAGGTAATCCCTTTAGCTTAGCCGCTAATCCTGGACACTTAGCCCCTTCCCTCACCCTACCTAGTTGAGCTTAGTCCCACATAACTCTTTCTTCGTGGTCGGTCTACGTGCAAAATTGTAATTTTATTAATTATTTGTGCATTTACATATACAAAAATCAAGCTCATGGCCTTAAGCATCTAGGCTATCTGGCCTAATAAACATATAAGTCTTCATCTTATAAACACTTGGCTCACCAACCTATCAACATAATTACAATTCAGCATGACCTTGGGGTGTTACAATCCCCTCCCCTTATTTTTTCATTGTCCTTAGTGCAACTTATTTACATAACAACAACAATATTTAAAAAATCTTTAAAAAGATGTGGGTACTCTACCCGCATAGCATCTTCATGCTCCCATGTTTCATCCTCAGGACCGTACTAGGTCCACTAGACTTTTACAACCCTATGGCTTGATTCCATAGCTTCTTTCTTTTTCGTTCTAGTATACACACTGGATGCACCTGAAAAGCACTTTCCTACTCCACTTGAATCACATCCCAATCAATAACATGATTAGCATCAACTACATATTTCTTAAGTAATGACACATGAAATACATTATGTATAGACATGCATGCAGGCAATAAAATAATATATTCTAATGGACGAATCTTGTCTAGGATTTCAAATGACCCACAATATTGAGCTGCCAACTTTGAAAAAATTCCCAACTTGAGGGAGCTTTTGTTGACCTTCACTTTCAAGAATGCATAACCCCCTACTTTAAATTCCCGGTGAGTTATGTTCTTATCAGCATAGTTTTTCTGCATGTCTCTGGTAGCCTTCAAATTTTATTTGATCTTCAACATTTTCTCTTCCATATCCTTGAGAAACTCTGGCCCAACCACTTCCCAATCAACTAGGTTTTCCTAGCTTACTGGGGTGTTGCACTTTCTACCATAAAGTGCTTCAAACGAGCTCATCTTCAGTGATGCTTGATACCCATTGTTGTAGGAAAATTCTACCAAGTGTAGATAATCTTCCCATTTAGATGGTTTATCCATCACATACATCCTTAGCATTTCCTCTATCACTTGTTTTACTCTTTTTGATTTTCCATCAGACTTAGGATGATAGGTTGTGTTGAAGTTTAGATTTGTTCCAAACCCCTTGAATAAACCCTTCCAAAACTTTGAGGTAAAATTTGGGTCTCTATCAGACACAATTGTCTTGGGTATTCCATGCAAGCATGCTACTTCCCTCATATAAATATCAACAACATTGGTTGTCATGTGAGTAGTCTTCATAGGAATGAAATGGGCAACTTTAGTAAGATTTTCCACCACCACCATGATTGCATCATGTTGCTCGCTTGTTCTGGGTAATCCCATGATGAAATCCATTGTTACAACTTCCCATTTCCACTCAGGAATGGGTAATGCATGCAATAAACCAGTTCGGTGTCTATTATCATCCCTTACCCTTTGACATTCCAAACATTTGGCAATAAAATAAGCAACTTCCTTCTTCATGCCTGACCAATAATATTGGCTTTTGACTGCTGAAATTGTTTTCTGACATCCTGGGTGTCCTGCATAAGGTACATTGCGCATTTATTTTAAAATCACAATCCTCAATTCATAAGATTTGGGTACATAAACTCTGTTTATGTACAGGAGGATTCCATCAATTCTCAATTCATACTCCTCAACCTTCTGCTGCATTTTACCTTGTTGCAATTTTGTTACCAATTCCATGTATTGCAAATATGATTTTGTAGCCTCTACAAATCTGTCTTTCAAATATGATTGGTACATGCTAATGGTTGTAGCATACAACTCATGCACTCTTCTGTTGAGTGCATCAACCACTTTGTTATCTTTTCCTTTGATGTTATTGATATCAAATTCATATTCACAAATGAATTCTAACCATATGATTTGCCTCGCATTTAGAGTTGGTTGATCAAACAAAGACTTCATACCATTATGGTATGTCCTCATCTCAAACCTCTTTCCCATGAGGTAGTGCCTCCACTTCTTCAAAGAGTGCACTATGTCTTCCAACTCCAAATCATGAGTGGCATAGAGCCTTTCATTCTTCTTCAACTTCCTTGATTCATAACATACAATAAACCCATTTTGACTGAGGACTCCACCAAGTCCTTCTTTGCACGCATATGTGAAAACCAAAAAATCTTCATTCGGATCAACAATTCGCAGAATTGGAGCATTGGTTAACAATTGTTTCAATTGATGGAAACTCATTTTCCATTATGTTGTCCATTGAACTTCTTCCCCTTCCTTTACAAGGAAGTGATGGGGTGATCTATTCTTGAAAACCTTGCAATGAACCTTTTGTAGTAACAAGCTAGACCCATGAAGGATCTGAATTATGTCACATTATTAGTTGTTGTCCACCCTTTAATGGCCTTAATCATTTCAGGGTCCACTGTTATCCCTTCTTTAGATATGATATGTCCCAAGTAGTGAATTTTGTTTTGATAAAATGAGCACTTTCTCAATTTGGCATATAGTTGATGCTCCCTTATCACTTGCAACACCATCCTCAAATGAGGTGCATTCTCTTCCTTTGACTTGGAATATACAAGGATGTCATCCAAAAAGAAAATGACAAACTTGTCTAAATATTCTCGGAAAACACCATTCATTAAGAACATGAAAAAATTTGGTGCATTTGACAACCCAAATGGCACCACTGTGAACTCATAATGACCATACATTGTCCTGAAGGTGGTATTGTTGATATCTTCCTCTTTAATCCTTACCTGATGTTATCCTGACTTGAGATATATCTTTGAAAATATCTTTGCATCCTCAATTGATCAAAGAGATCATCAATCCTTGGTAAGGGATCTTTATAGTCACTTTATTCAACTGTTTGGAGTCGATGTACAATCTCAATGTCCCATATTTCTTCTTCACCAACAATATCGGGGCACCCCAAGGTGACACACTTGGGCATATATACCCCTTCTTCAGAAGTTCTTCAAGCTGCATTTGCAACTCCTTCAGCTCCAGTGTAATCATTATGTAAGGAGTCTTTGACACTAGAGCTACTCTAAGAATTAAATTGATAGAGAAATCAATATCTCTCTTTGGGGGTAGTCCTGGTACCTCCTTGAATACATCTTCAAATTCTTCCAAGATTGCATGGTCCTCTAGATTTGGAACCTTATCCTTAGGTGCTTCTTCCATATGAGCTGCAAATATTTGGTAGCCTTCCCTGTATCATTTCTTCAACTGCATTGTTGAAATTTCTATGATAGTCACTAGCCTAGGAATTGCTTGGATTGTTCTTTGATTTCCTTCCTCATCTAGGAAAGTGAATGCCTTGTTATGATAGTCTAAGATGGAATGGTGTTGGTCTAACCAATCCATACCAATTAGGTAGTCATAAGAACCTAAAGGCAAGATGTTCAAATCTTCCCTTGTGCTTAGTCCATTCATGTCCATAAGACATGACTTAACCATCTTATTGAATTTTATTTTGGCTCCAGTAGCCAGCTGCACCAACCAATATTATCCATGTATACTTCTTGGAAAATGAAAACTTTCCACCATCTTAGGATCTATATAACTATGACTAGATCCCGAATTAATTAAAATAGTAATGGTTTGGTTGTTGATCATACCTTCCACTTCAATCATATGTGATTGATACTCTGCTTTCTTGTTGTCCAGGGCTGCATAGATCCTTAGTACATTCCTGCCCATGTCCCCCACTATTTTAGTTTTCTGAACATTGTGAACAAATCTCACTTTGTCACTTCTGTGAGGACAATCTCTAAACATATTCTCACCTTTACAACCCCAACATTGAATAGGTGGTTGCCTTAGCATTTGACCACCTATCTCAATCATTCTAGGTTCTCTAGAAGTTTTCTGTCCCTGAGGATTATTTATAAAGAATGGTGGCTTAATTCCCTTCTTCCTCTGATCCATCTTGAATTTATTCATGTATTCCCAAGATTTTTGGAAAGTTGGCCTTTCTTTTTTTTGATCATATAGGCACTTAGCTCGCCTTATGGTCTCCTCCAATGTTTTGGGATCATCATATTGTATTTTTTCACTGATGAATGGTGGAAAACTACTCAAATACCTCAGAATCTTGATTGTCTCATCCTTGATGAAAGATACATACTTCAACAATTCTAAAAACCTTCTTTCATATTCATATATTGTCATACTCCCAAGATTGAGTTCAAAGAACTCTTTCATTTTCTTTTCATAATATCTCTTATTCAAGTATTTGTTTTTGAAATACTTCTTGAATTCCCTCCAAGTAAATTTTTTCTCTTTAATGTGTTGCACCTGCACAAGTTGATCCCACCACATGGATGCCTTTCCTTTCAGTTGATAGATGGAAATTCTTCCTTCTACATCAGAAGAATAATTATGTAATTGAAAATAATTTCTCATGCCCAACAACCATGTCTCTGCATATTCATCCTTCTTGTGCTCCCCATCAAACTTAGGAGGCTTGATTTTGTTCATTTCCCCTCGTAGCTCATCCTCCCTAGACCTCTTATGGTTCCTCTTGATTTATTGTGTGCTCTGTTATTGGAATGACTCTGGGAGTGTTGGTGATGTCAGCTAATACTTCTTGCTCTTCGTTTCTCATCAAGAAACTTGTGACTTCTTGATTTGCTCGAGCCACTCTCCTTATCATATTTATTTTCTATTCTTTCCAAGATCTGCATCAACTTCATGTTGAATTCTCCATGTTTCTCCCTGGTTCTCATAAGTATTTTGTTATCCACTCGGTGAATTTCGACCTCTTTTTGCAATTCCTTAATAATTTTCATCATGCCCACGTCTTTATCTATTTCTTCTCCATGCCCATTGAAGTTTTTCCCTTCAAATACCAAATGAAAATCCATTCCTCTAGCTTCATTTTCTGAACTGTAATCATCATGGGCCTCCTCCATTTCTCTGCACTATGCGACAATTCAGTTTGGTTGTGACAATTGTTAATTCTACAAAATGTGCAGTCAACCGAATTTTTTTCAGGCTAATAGACTTTAAAATTTTTCCAGAATAAATCAATCTAATTCAATAAAATAAATATCAGATTCCATTTTCAACAAGTCTTGGTCGGTCAAGAACCCATCGGGCTTCTATCTCTAAGCCCTACTCTATTCTACAAAAACATTTCAGGCACTAGCCCCTTTCCTTCATCCCTTGGTCAGCATGTGACCGTGGTTGTAACCCGGTGTTAATGATTTGGGCACTTATCCGGAGAATTGAAACTTTGAGCTTCAGGGATTTGAAGGTTTCCCTTTTTCCATGCGTCCCAAACATCACAAAACAATGAACTGACAAACGTGTGAAGAATGGTGGATCTACGGTCCACATTCCTTGCTCGAATCTAAGGTGGATCAAAGCTTCAGGGACTCTGGGCTTCGGTGGTTTCCAAATAACTTCTCAAAAAATCTCTTAGACTGTCAAATTGGTGAGTTTGTGAAGTGGGGTGGATGAATGGTCCATGACTTCCCAGCATACGATGATTGATACTTGCTATGGAACTCTCGGCTTCAGAGCTCCGGGACTTTGTAACTTCACAGCTTTGAGACTTTGGGACTTCGAAGGATTTATTCCTCCCATTCCATCCTAAACCATTTCTTATGGAGTGACAAGTCTTCAGACTTCACAATCTGGTGCTATGTGTCCACTATGACCATCAGGGGACCCACCATCCATGCTCGAGAGGAGGGCCACGTGGAAAAATATTAGAATCGAACATGTGGCCCAATCAAATGGGTGACATGTGTCACTTTCTAACTAGCATTTTAATCATACAAAGGTTCTTAAATCACTGACATGTGGAACACATCCCATGTGTCCACATCTTTTCAAGTGACATCAGTAAGCCACATCACTTTGGAACTTCAGACCTCGACGGTTTTTTTATAGTTGCACATTCCATTTCTTTTAAACACTGAGCTCCTGAACTTCCTTATCTTCTGGGGTCCACTTAGTACAGTTGTCACCATCAAAGTGGTGGCATGTAGCATGTCTAGGAAGGGTCCACATTACCCCAGGTGACATCATCATGCCACACCACTTCTTCTCTTTCACCTCAGGACTTCGAGGCTTTGGGAGATTCCACACTAGCACACTCCAATTCTCCCAAATATCGAACTCTTAAATAAGTTGATCCGTCCTTGATCAAGTCCAATGGTGAACACTCCCCTCCCCTGGATCTACAGTGTACATTCTCTTTGGGACTTCCGAACTTCGATCTTCGTCTACTCTTTCTCTTATAACCCATTACTTTCATTGAAGTTTCATTGAAGTTGCAAAGTCCAAAAGACTTGGGGGTTAACCTTCATGTACTTTTCTCCAAATCTGACGGTTATGAAGGGTCCTCCTTCTCCTGAATAGATCCTACAGCCCAACACCTTACTTGTTGTGGTTTCTTTATCTGTGGCCATTTCTTAAACTGTTACACCTTCGGTGCTTCCGAACATAGTCTAAGTGTTCTCTCAACATCGTTATGGCACTCTGTACATCAAAATTATTTGGAATTTCTACTCCAAATTTCTCGTTCGTGGCCCATCCAGGTTCCCAGTAGAAACAATGGGCTCTGAACTTGAATTTTGTCCATTTTGACAACAATTCTTTTCCTAAACTTTTTATTAAACTTCCACTAACATGGCCCATCCAGGCTCAGTGTTGAAAACATATCTCTAATACCATTTTGTAACGTCCCCGGTCACTAATAGGTTGGGCAATGTCACTTCCTGAATGTCTCTCTTAGCTCTGATACCATTTTGTAATGTCCCCGACCACCAACAGGTCGGGAAACATCACTTCTTGGATGTCTCTCTTAGCTATGATACCATTTTTTAATGTCTGCGACCACCAACAGGTCGGGAATTGTCACTTCATGGACATCTCTCTTAGCTCTGATACTAATTCGTGATATCCCTATCCCTAAGCCAACATTCCAGGTCATTCTACCAAATAACCTTTATGCTCTGATACCAATTATTTAATAGACATATCTATCTAATGCAATTAAAATACTATAGCATTTTTTTCATACCATTATTCATGCATAAATAACATTAAAACATACAAACATTATACATAGTCAATTCTAACAACATTATAACTTAATTTCAAGATACATCATACAGAGAAAGAATATTTGGTACTTATATTTTAACAAATGGTCACTAACTACATGTAGGACTCCCACGAACCTCCCAGCCTTAGATCAGGTTGCTCATCACGCTCAGCAGTGGGTCACCACTGAGATGGGACTAAACTCCACTAGGCAAGGGATTCCTAGGGTAAGCAAGGACAACATGAAGGTTGCACATATCAAAAGGAATGATTTTCTCCAAGGATCCAACTTACACTAATAGCCTACAGCCTCTCATACCCCACATTCCTGTCACACCCCAGGAAGTGTGCCCCTTTGCTTCTCAACAGTCCTTCGGCTGCCCCACTTCCCTTACAGGGATTTAGCAATAGGATGGATAGGAATTCTCAGAGCACTATAGTTGCAATTGGGATCCCTCTCGAAAATCACTTCCCCAACAATCTCTCTCAACTGGAGAGAGTTGCTTACAGGCCCGACAACCTGCTTCTTCAATCCATAGGCCTAAGAACCCGCCTCTTCAAACCACAAACCTAACAACCTACTTCTTTAGTCTAGCTTCTAGGTTAACTCTAGTAAGGGTGATCGAAACATCAATGTTCAGTATAGCTCGGGTGATGAAAACAAAAAAAATCCATTAAGGCACAACACGACTCTGGAAAAGTACAGGTGTGTGTGCTTCACAAAAAAAATGGTTCAACTTCACGAGTTTACTGGTTTTAGAGGCACGTGAATGATGCAGAGGTCGATGATGAAGAGGATGGATGACCACTTGAATCCCTGGATGAATCAGTAATATGGCATAATTTCATAGAATGGCGAGGGTCCCAGAATGAGAAGAGTGTTGAGGGAACGCGAGCATGGGTAGAGACTCGAGAGTGGAGGGAGAACCCCCTAATGAGATGGCTTTCCCAGCTATAAGCTACATGTGCTCAAGTTGACACATGTCTTCCTTAATCTGCATGAACTCCACTTAACACTCGTTCCCTTTCCCCCAGGAACTTAGCACAACACGGATTATGTCCAACCTTAGCCTTTTGGAAGGAATAATATAATATTATCCCTTTAGAGGTAAGGCATTTATATTAGCCCCTAATCCTAAACACTTAGCCCCTTCCCTCACCCTACCTAGTGGATATTAGTCCCCCATAACTCTTTCTTCATGGTCGGTCTATACGCAGCAGTGTAATTTTATTAATGATATGTTCATTTACATATACAAAAATCAGGCTCATGGCCTTAATCATCTAGGCTCTCCAGCCTAATAAACATATAATTCTTCAACTTATAAACACTTGGTTCACCATCCTATAAACATAATTATAATTCAGCAAGGGATCATTCTTGGGATGTTACAGATACCTCGTATCATGGCCATATTTCTAAACTTAGTGGTGCACTCCTATACACTCCACCTTTGGCTCTTCCTGGAGTAGTTCCATGAGATCAATTGGTTCTCTACATACCCGATAGGGTACAATTGGGACTCGATGAGGGTTTTGAATTCCTACCACCCATTTACTGGTGGATCACCCTCCAACTTTATTGTTTCCATGTGGATTTCCCACTAGGTTAAAGCATGGCCCTCTAACTCCAATCTAGAGAATGAAATATTCTTCCCTTCATCTATATGGTGAATGCTAAAATAAACTTCTATTTGTTGCAACCAATGATTCAATTTTAACCCATTGATCTCACCTTGGTATGGGTTTATTTCCACTTTCACTTCCATATTAAATAAGGATTATGAAGGGATAATGACACTCGAACTCGACTTCTCTTTCTCAAATTCTTTCCATGACTCCTTTCCTAAGTCTTCTCGATCTATTAGTTTTCCCTTTTCTTTGATCCCTGAGTTAGAGCCTCCATCATATATGAATGGTTTGATCTTTCTTGTTAGAGCCTCTAGGAGGTGATTCATATTGCGAATGATGTCAACAACTTGTGCTTCCAACCACTCAAATCTCTCTTCATCTAGATCTCGAGGATTATTATGAATGGAATTGTGCACCATGGATAGGGTTCATATGACTTCTCATTAAGTCGATTCCTAGATCCTGCAACTTCCCACAAACACTGAAAATAAAAACATTCTATGATACCAATATGATCTATAAATTGTCATGGATATTCCACTTGAATAGTTCATGACAAAAAATCTAATACAATATTGAAAATATTTACCATTAAGGTTATTTTTACTTTAGATCTTCATAATATTTAGTTATTATTTTTCTTCTTATGCATGAAATACGTAAAATGTGGAAAATAGAGAACAACAAAACACAATCACACTATCCACAAATAAACACAGGATATGACCCGAGAAACCCAATATGGGAGAAAACCTAGCTTGAAGGTGAGACTTCTCTACTTTTTTTTCTCTGGTATAAAATGATGCAATTAAAAACAAAGAGGCACTCTTTGTGGAGTTTCCTTTGACTTGTGGTCTGTATGGCTACTACAAAACCTCTCCTCCCCTTATATGCTCACAAGATACTCCTCTTAGATATTTTGCTTAGCTATGGAATAAGACATAATGCAAAATAATGGAACCCCTTCTCCTCCTAGTGGCCCAGTGTTTAACATAGCTTGATACCCATCTAAGGGTAGGTTTTCTACTTCCTCAACCCTCAATTGTGATAGGGTTTTGGACCTTCTAGAATATTCTTGAAATTACATACCTGGGTAGCCCCATATACATGAGTAATGGGGGTTGACGTGGCATCCTCTTGTACCATGGTGGTCAACACGATAGGTCAACTTGTGGGAGTCATAAATTTTTCATATGAGCTCCAATTGACATGATGTTTTGATCTAAATTATTTTTAGAACGAAAATGAAAGAAGAGATATTACAATGAAATACACATAAAAAATTCTAGAAACAGAGAAATACAACAATGCATGATTTCTATTAATGAAAGAAATGTATAGAGACTGTAAAAATACAGAGTGCAATACTCACTACAATGGTGTAATGAACCCTCTGTTACAAAAACAATTAGTGGGTACAAAAGAGGTAGTTATTATTTTTTTCTTTGAAACAAATGTTACAAAAAGTAACATGTGTCACAACATAGATTAAAACTACACAATCCATATTATAACAAGCATCTAAAAACAACATTACTATTATTCAATGAACCAATAACATAAAGATAACATAAGGGAACTACCCGTCCAAACTATCCTGCATGGTTAGGACCTCCAAGACACATAAGCAATGATCAAGTCCAGGATTCATCCTATTTATTTGACCATTTAATGTGTCAGGACTGGTGACTGTTCTGAGGAACAAGGAGGTATCTAAATCCCATTAGTCAAGTCAAAAATAAAACTCCAGACTAGTTTTATCAACCATAATTAAACATCATTTCTTCATAGTGCAAAGAATCATCCATTTTACTTAATCCATCAATCATCAACAAATAAGTGCAATTGAGTAAGAGAATAAGACATAAGGATTAATAAAAACCACGAGAGCATAAGTAAGATTCTTGTAATAGGTAGAGATCTATTTACGCCCATCTTTAGCAACTTGTCAAAGTCAAATTCATTCAATTCAATTTTCACTTATCAATTACTTCAAGCTACTGTAACAATTATTTTCCTCATGTAGTGCAACTATATATCTTTAAAAATGACTTATCTTAATTAAACAGTACAGTAAGAATTCAATACCAGATTTTATATCCATTACAAGATACCATAAGGAGATCAATCTAATAAATAATTTAAATAGAAGTCAAGGTTGTTTTATACAACCACTAAAGGTATTAAAAAGATCAAATCTTAATTAAACAATATCAAATAAGAACTCAATGCTGGCTTATAATTTCATATAAGGAATTAAAGAAAGAGCCAACAATAAAACAAAGAAACCGAAGTCAACATACAATTCCATTTAAGGGATTTAAGGAAGACCCAAACTTATTTAACCACATACGAGGACTTCAATGCTAACTACAAATCCATATAAAAATTAAGGAAAACTAAAGTCTTATTGAAACAATATAAAAAGGTTCCAAATACTAATCTGCAATTCCAATTGTAAGAAACTATAAGAAGATCAAAATATTCTTTAAGTAATGCATAAGGGGTTCAATGCTACCTTACACATTCCTTGTAAAGGTATGAGGGAATAAATCATAATGAGAAATATGATAAGAATTCAAACTACCTTATCTATTCATTTATAAAGAGTTATGAGGAAATTCAAATGATAATAAGTAATAAATTGAAAGTAAAGTTGATTACGATCCATTTTAGAGATTAAAGAATATCAACCATCCCTTGCAATGCATTCAGATTTCAATACTATTTATATATCCATTAAAGAGAGAATCAAAACTCATCCCATATTATTTGATTAAGGTAAACATCAATTAATGATTAGTAACAGAGTTTTAATGGGAAAAAATGATCTTTACGAGGATGGCACTTCCTCAACATGTTACACCACAAGTTTACGAAATCACTTCACTTCATTTCCTTAAGAGTCAACAACAACCACTTAAGGGGATTGAACCTAGTCGAGGGGATAGTGAATATCACATGGGATTCGTCAAACTTGAAGGAAGGGATAGTGAATATAACATGGGATTCGTCAAATGATGAGACAACGTAGGTAGAACCATCAATCGATATAAAACTTGATCGATGGCATTCAATTTTGCTGATATCTTGAAATTTAAACTAAACAACCGGACGATAATAGGATTTCATGTAATGTTAAGATTTAGATAAATGACAGTGAGTTTAAGCAAAGTTTTCCATTGGGATGGAAGCGATTCAAATCTCCAAGCGATAGGGGTTGCAAATAATGGGTAGTTTCCAACACCCAAACAAATCACATAGCAATTGGAAAGGCTTCTACACGGAGTAGTAATTTATCAGTGGTCCCAAAATATAATTAAAACAAGAACGTCAATCTAGTGTCCAAGTGATATAGAGGTTCAATAATTAAAACTCCAATGCTAAAATGAACTTTTAAAATGAACTTTAAATTTTGAATGCAATAAAATTGCAACCACGATCCTGAAGAAAATGGAGGTCAATTCGGGTTCGGAATTCGGCAATTACAAATGCCAAACACCAACAACGAAACACATCATTCCCGAAACGTGAAATGCGCATAAGTTTTGGGCCCACCAATTTGGGTTTTGGGGTTCGGCGTTTATAAACGCTAGATGCAAAAAATAAAATGCAACGTTGATTGCCAAATCGCAAAATGAGATTAAGTTGTGGGCCCAGCAATTTCAGGTTTCAACGTTTGGAAGAACAAAAGAACTCCACGCACTTTGAATAAGTAACTCCAAATGCCGAAAATAAAAAAAACACGAACAAAGTTTACAACTCAATAAAATATATACGGAGAAAATACCTCCGAATGCTTGATAACCAATTCGATTAAAAAAATGTTTCCAAAAAAATTATGGATTACAATCCGTTTCAGATACTTATACAAAAAGAAAATTGCCCCTTCGATCTCTGAAAGAATTCGAAAGAATTCGATTAAGGCGGTGAAGGTGTCTTGTGGCTTGCAAAGGTTAAGGCGGCCACCGTTTAAGCAATGTAAGACAAAATTAGTGATCGGTGCTTAAACCTTGAGTCTTGAAGGGTCAAGACGGCCACCCATACGCTGTTCATACAAGCGGTGAAATGATTACATCCTAACATACTCCCTCTTAATCATTTCAGAGAAAAAACAAACTAAAAATATGTAAAACAAAATTGTTGTAAACAATGCATTACAGCTTGCACGCCCCAATATTTCTTCTATGGATTTTAAACAATTTATTTCCCAAAGGCTTCGTAAATATGTCTGCAAATTGTTCTTCAGATCTACAGCACTGAACAAAAATCTCTTTACCAGTTACCATCTCTCGAATGAAATGATACCTTATATCAATGCGCTTACTTTGTTTGTGAAAGATGTGATTCTTTGACAGTGCAATGGCAGATTTATTGTCACAGACAATTTGGGTTGCATCATTCTGGTCATGCAAAAATTCATTCAAGACCCTTCTCATCCACACAGCTTGACATGCAGCTGCAGCTGTTTCAACATACTCTGCCTTAGTAGAAGATAGAGTCACAATGGGTTGTTTCTTTGATGCCCATGCCACCACTCCAAATCCGAGACTAAACACATACCCAGATGTGCTCTTCCTGTCACCAATAGACCCTACAAAATCACTATCAGTATATCCGATCGGCTCAAAGTTTAAGCTTGATGTATATCGGATACCAAAATTAGTTGTTCCAACAACATATCTCAGGATCCTCTTTCCTTCTTGTCAATGAGTATTGTACGGAGTTTCCATGAATCTGAAAATCAAACTTACAACAAACATAATATCAGGTCTGGTTATTGTTAACTACATAAGGCTTCCAACTAGCCTTTTATACTCAATTGGATCAACACATGATCCCTCATCATACTTGCTAAGTTTAATACCAGTTGCCATAGGTGTTGCAGTTGGTTTACAATTCAGCATTCTAAATCTTTTTAATACTTCATTTGCATAATTAGTTTGACAAATAAAAATGCCATCATCAGATTGATTCACTTCAATTCCAAGAAAATACTTCATCAATCCTAAATTAGTCATCTCAAACTCTGTTTTCATGGCATTTTTAAAGTCTTCTATAGATAGATCTCCAGTAAAAATCAGGTCATCAACATACAAACAGACAATCAAAATTTTACCTTCCTGGTTCACCTTTGTATACAGAGTTGGTTCACTTGGAATTCTACTGAATCCAATGCTGATTAGGTACTCATCAATCCTGCTATACCAAAATCTGGATGCTTGCTTCAATCCATATAAATATTTCCTTAACTTGTAAACTTTATCTCTATGCTTATCAATCTCATAACCCAGAGGTTTTCTTACATAAACCTCTTCTTCCAAATATCCATTCAAGAATGCAGACTTAACGTCCATCTGATGCATGATCCACTTATTCCGAGCTGCAATAACTAAGACCATCATCACAGTGTCAATTCTTGCTACATGAGCAAAGGCTTCATTGTAATCAATACCGGGTTGCTGACTAAACCCTTGAGCTACAAGTCTTTCCTTGTACTTTTCAACATCACCATTTGCATTCAACTTAGTCTTATAAACCCACTTAACACCAATATTGTTCTTACCTTCAGGTAAATCTACAAGATCCCAAGTGTTATTTATTTCAATGGAATCAATCTCCTCATCCATTGCTTTTATCCAGACATCCTCTTTAGCATCTTCATCAAAACTTACATGATCACGTGCCATTAATGAAAAATTTGAAATCTGATCTACTTCTTCATTATGATCATACAATTATCTTAAGATTTTAGTATTTTGTCCTTTAAATATGTTTCTTAATGAAGCTAAAGTGGGATTTGATTCACTACTTACCTGTGAATCTAATTGATGTCCACCATGTCCAGATGGCTCACCATGCTCATGAGTTCTAGGCATTCTAAATTGAGATGGGATGAAATCTGGTTCTTACCTTGTTAGACTTCTTGCTACAGGTGTATGTACATGTGGAACCATATGTCCATCTCCTCCAGCCTTCTTAGCTCCATCATCAACCTCACGGGGTAACACAACTCTCTCTGAAATTGATTTGTCAATACTTCCATCCCAGGCTTCATCTTCTTTAAATTGAACATCTCTGTTGATTACATATTTCTGGGTAATGGGATTGTAGAGTTTATATGCCTTAGACTCTTCACTGTATCCAACAAAGATACATCTCTCACTTCTGTCATCCAACTTCCTCTTCATTTATGCACGTACATGCGCAAATGCAACACATCCAAAAATTATGAGATGAGAAACATTGCAAGGTTAACCATCCCAGGCTTCTTGAGGTACACTATCCCTCATGGTCTTGGTCGGACTTCTATTCAAGATAAAAATAGAGAAAAGAACTGCATTTCCCCAATATTCATTTGAAATATGCTTCTCTTTCAACATCCTTCAAGCCATATCCATGATGGTCCAATTCTTCCTTTCAACCACTCCATTCTGCTGTGGAGTATATCGAGTAGTAAACTTCCTTTTAATTTCATGAAGATCACAAAATTCAATGAATTCATTAAGTTTGTATTCACCTCCTCTGTCAGACCTTAAGATTTTAATGGTTTGACCACTCTCATTCTCAACCATAGACTTAAATTTCTTAAAAACATCAAAGGCTTCTTATTTTTGTTTCAACAAATACAATCAAGTCTTCCTACTGAAATCATCAATGAAAGTCATAAAATAAACACGACCAATTAAAGAAGGTCTTTGCATAGGTCCACATAATTCCATGTGGACAATTTCCAATGGAGCTTTTGCTCTGTAGGAAATACCTGAAACAAATTTCTCTCTATGATGCTTCCCAAGTATACAGCTCTCACAAGAGCTTGCAGGTTGTTGGATACAAGGTAACCCCTTTACCATCTGCTTCTTCTGTAACAAATCTAAGACACCAAAATGTAAATGACCATATCTCAAATTCCATAACCAAGATTCATCTAAACTTCCATCCTTATAAGCATTCAAAGAACCACTCAAATCATTTCGCATAACAAGTGGAAACATTCTATTCTTGGTCATCTCTACTCTTGCAATCAATTGTTTGCTGGGTAATTTATCATAAATTGTACATACCTTATTCTTGAAGAATACTCTATACGTTTTCTCCATCAGTTGTCCAACACTAATAAGATTGCATTTTATACCAGGCACAAAGTAAACATCATCAATATTTCTTCTCTAATTGTTCTTAGTGTAAACTGGAGCTACACCTTTACCATTGATTGTAACCTTACAGTCATTTCCAAGCTTTACTTTAGACTAAATACTAGTATCAATAGAAGAAAACAAGTCCTTATTACCAGTCATGTGGTTACTGCAACCACTATACAAAAACCAAATATCATTAGCACTTTCCTGAGTGACATTACAAGTCAAGAACACAGGATTTTGATCATGCTCAGACTCATTTGTGATATGTGTAGAGTGCTTTCGACCATCTTCTTTCTTATTCCAACATTTGTTAGCAAAATACCCAAACTTCTTACAATAATAAAATTGTACTCTACTTTTATCATACCTTTGATTTTCTTGTTGCCAGGGCTTGCTGCTACTCCCTCTTAAATTAGGAGGATTCTACTGGGACTTCTCCACAGACTTTGATTCAGTTCTATTGTCCCTTCGACCAGAAAATCGACCTCCTCTTTCACGAGTATAAAACCTTCATCTGCCTCTGGTAACATGCAGTTGGGATTTGAAGGCATTCTCCAATGATCCTTCTTCATATCTAGACATCCTAGATTCATGAGAAACAAGAGAACCAGTTAACTCATCAATTTGCATTAGACTTAAATCCTTAAAATCCTCTATGGGAACAACAACAGGCTCAAACTTCTTGGGTAAACTTCTCAGCACTTTCTCAATAACTCTCTTATTCTCAATATCATCTCCATACTACCTGAGCTGATTCACAACACTCATTACTTGAGTCATGAAAGTATCAACACTTTCATTATCTTTCATCTTCATATTTTCGAAGTCCCTTCTTAAGTTTTGCAACTTGACTGTCTTTACCTTAGACACAACTTGATAACAGGTTTCAAGAATGTTCCAAGCCATATTAGAAGATGCAAAACTAGAAATATTCATAAAAATGGATTCACTTAATCCTTGCTGGATTAGTCCAAGAGCCTTGTTTTCCTTCTTCCTATTTTCGTTCAGCAAAACACGGTCAACATTAGAGAGACAATTATGTTTCTATATCAGTTGGCTTAGCATAACCATCAATAACATAGGTCCATAAATCCTGAGAATGCAAAATCATCATCATTCGAATATACCAAGAGTCATATGACTTCTTTCTCAGTACAGGAACCCGAACTTGAGAAGAACTACTACCAGTCCCAGCCATTTGTATAAAATTTTAAAGAAATTAGATAAACCTCCAGGAAGGAAAAAAATAAGAAAATAAAATTTGGCACCAACAGGAATAATATGCAATGAACTAAGCAATAGCAAAATAGACTACAGGCTCTGACACCAAATGAAGAAAATGGAGGTCAATCCGGGTTCAGGATTTGGCAATTACAAATGCCAAAAACCAACAACCAAACACAACGTGAATTCCTAAAACGCGAAATGTGCATAAGTTTTGGGCCCACCAATTTGGGTTTCGGGGTTCGGCGTTTATAAATGCTCGATGCAAAAAACAAAATGCAACATTGATTGTTGAATCGTGAAATGCAATTAAGCTATGGGCCCAGCAATTTTGGGTTTCGGCATTTGGAAGAACAAAAGAACTACACGCACTTTGAACAAGTAAACTTTGAGTGCCGAAAATGAAAAACATGAATAGAGTTTACAAACTCAATAAAATATATACGGAGAAAATACCTCCGAATGAATAATAACCAATTCGATTCAAAAAATCTTTCCAAAAAACTTATGGATTACAATCTGTTTCAGATACTTAGACAAAACAAAAATTTCCCCTTCGATCTCTGAAAGAATTCGATTAAGGCAGTGAAGATGTCTCATGGTCTGCAAAGGTTAAGGCCACCACCATTTAAGCAATGTAGGACAAAATTAGTGATCGATGTAACAACCCTAGTTGAATAAATGTTTAAGGATTATTAAGTAAAAATTAATTAGGGGATTAATTGTCTTAACATGGTATTAATTAAACAAGATTGGTATAATGATACTAATTAAATAATTATTAATTAATTAATGGTTGCAATTTGATTAATTAATTACATGTTTCATTCATTGACATGGGTATTAAATTAATAGGGATAATAAATTATAAGTTAATTTGTTAAATACTTACGTACACGGAAAGGGATAAGACATTGAATATAAATGGATAATATATTAATTATGAGGTGATAAGGTAATAAATGGGTAGGTAAGGAAGTAAATGAAAGGGGGGGTGGTGAAGGAGGAATATGAGGGGAGGAGGTTTAGGAAGGAGGCATTACCATTCTACGGGAATTTTGGGGGAGGTCTTTCTTGGATTGCACAGAGGAGAGTTGAGTTCTATAGTCGGATTGGATCAGTACAGGCACCGGTTTGTTGGAGGTTTTGGGCACGGGGGCCAGGATATCCATATGATATCCTGGAGCTAGGAAGTTGTCCTAGTTGGCAGGGTGGAACAAGGTTTTGGGCAGTGTTTACATAGTTTAGCAGCGGTCAACAAGGCAAGTGGAAAGAAGAGGGTTAGCATCAGGCCAAGGTAATTTAAATTGTGTATTTGTTTTATTTTGTTATAAAATTTTATTATTCGTTGATCAATTTGAAATGCGTATGTGCTCAATTAAAAAGAATTATTGAATTTTACTATTTTGTTTGTAGAATTAATTGATGTTAATTAAAATGGACACTACACATGGTATCAGAGCTTTTGTTTAAAATCTGGGCTTGAGGGCCAAAACTCCAAGCTCTGACTCCAGCTACGCCTAACCTGCAAACCAAACACAGAAATTTTAACACAATTATAAAAATAAATGCAATACGAATTGAAAATGTAATAACAAATTTACCAAAGTAAAACAAGTGAAATATGAATACTACTAGGGATGTTACACAATCCAATTCACCTTACAATCTACCTTTGGCATAGGCTAAGTGATGTTTGTCAACTACAATAATTCAGACACTCAACATCAAGAACCTGCTTTTTTTGGGAGAAAAAAAAAAAAACAAGCTACATTTTCCAAAGGAGAAAGAATGATAAGGTAACTTACATGCCTAAAGGATAAGACATGTCGTTGCAAAATTCAGCAAAGGAAAAATCTACATCACAGAAATCATATACATATACCTCATATGATAAAAGCCCATTATGAAAGGAGACCTGTTGTCTTTGACTTTATTCCACAATATAACTGCTCAGAAGATGAGTTAGGGTTATACATGATATCCATAATGCATAACTATAAAGGTCGAAACATCATCATATATATAAATTGTCATGACGCACCTCTTTAGTAATCATGGGGTTCGATTTGAATTGTCAGTAAAAAAAAAAAAAAAAATCGTCACAACAACAGGTGACTTGAGAAAGGAAGGAATTGTCATGACACAAACCCCAAACCTTAATACATTCCATGAAAAAAAAAAGCAATGAAGTTATTGTTCTAAGTGGCCAAACAAATTTCTTGTTTCAACATTGCTGCTGACTGGCATCAACACACGCTCTGATAATGACTGAGATGTGACCTACAATGCTATAGAATACACACATACTTGTTTTTTTTCTTCATGTAACCATGGGGCAGTGGCCTTTCTTGTGTAGTCTAGGGCGAGGTTTCATGGGCTTCTTCAAATTATGGAATTGGAACGCAACCATAGCACGCAACATGGACAAAAGTCTATGCTCAATCTAAACAACAAAGGGTGTGGGTTCCAGAATTCTTAAGGAATGTGCAATAACCTCTATTATGTTCACACAGCCCCCAAATGGCTCATTTATCAGAATTAGATCAGAATTCCACTTGCTATGCCCTTGTGTATTCCAGTCATATGGTAGACAAACTTGGAAGGCATTGATACTGCTCAGGAACGCCATGCTTGCCTTAACCATCTCCTTCACATGCTGCCATGTCCCATCAATAACTATCAACAATAAAAAAATCCCACCATTTTCATTCTCAATTTGTGGAGGATGATCGAGCATACTTGATTTTGCTCGATTGGAAATCCATGTCTCTAAATCCGTTGCTTCTTCACCGGGAAATAGAAAGAGAACGTGGTCACACTTGGATTTCTCTGCATCAGATTGGCTGCAAATAGCATCGAGGATTAGTGAGGAACCCATATGTAGTCGACGACCGACTATAACTTGGGAATTGTGGAGACATTTTTGGATAAGGGGAACTGTTGATAGTTTGTGGCAAATTTCATGTGGGTGTTGCAATATGATAATGCACATTGAAGTCTCAAGAGCTTCGGATGGAAAGACATTGCAGAGACATACATTAGCGGGTCTCTCACACCCTCCTCTACACTTCTCCCTCCGTTTCTTCTGCTTTTGTTCTCCCCAGCAGTCCTCCATTAATCTTCATTTACATACCTTCAAATGCATCAAAGCCCACAAAAATTTAAAATAAACAAAACAAATCCCAAATGAAAATGATCGCAGATTACCCCCAAAAATCTCCAGAAGGGTCGTGCTTCCTTTGAACCTCACCTACCCACCTTCGACCAGGTAACATTCTGGAAACACAAGTAGATCTTCAAACTGAGGTGCAAAGTCCCACATAAATCCAATGTTCTGTTGGAGCGTTGAGTTCTATCAAGTTGAGAACCCTCGACCAGCTATCAAGCTGAGATGCGTGAACCCTCAGAGGAGCCGAGCCCATGAAAGGAAGCATCATTTATCTATCCAAAAGGGCCGCCCTTGGTCACGCCCATTGAAGCATCTCTCGCCCACAAATCCTGCATGAGGTCCGTTTCTGCCCCTTCGTTCCTGGTGGAAAAGCCTGGTTAATGGTAGTGGACCACATATTATTTTCCACCTCTAACCCTCTATTATAGGAGGATTTGCAGAGAGCATGTACAGTTTTTTATCTCGAAGATGCTCATATGTTTTTCCCTGGAAGGGATTAAATTCGAGTAATAAGTTGGAAGTATCGCCATTACTGAAACCATTTTCAAAAGTTATCTCTGACATATCCACTGCAATCCCCCTGTTGGGGCGACGGTGCGATATGCGTTGGTTTCAGTGAAGAAGATGAGCCTTCCTGTATCCTTCTGTGCAGCGGCACATACGCCATGGCTTCAACAACTACAGTCAATAGATAGATTTCTGTGTGTTTTTCTATCTGAAATAATATCAATAATATCAGTTTGTAAAGAAACACGATTTAGGAAATTATAAAGATGAAATACATAAACTCCTCCAAAGATACCAATGATTCTATACTTAGCAGCTCTTCAGCACCACCGCCATGCACAAAGCCATGACCAGACCAGTACCAGCGCACACGAGGCCATGAAGAGGAGTCTCGGAAATGATGAGCATGGTGAGGGAGGGGCACGTGGGCCTCATGCGAGGACCCACCGCCCATGTTAAATTTGTTTTTTTTTTATATTATTCTTATTTAGTTTTATTTTTTTTTAGTTTTCATTTTGGTTAAATTGTTAAGATTTTAATTTAAATTCAATGTAAAATTTTAAATGTTTTGATTTGAAATTAATATTAAATTTAAGCTATTAAATTTTAATTTAATGTTAAATTTTAATTTTTAATAAATAGAATATAATTTAAATTACATATAGTTAATTTAGAGTTTAATTTTTATGATTAATTAATTGTAAGATTAATTGATCATGTTTTAATTAATTAATTATGTTTTAAATTAATTAAGTATTTTGTCTTTTAAATGAGTAAAAAAAAAAAAAAAAAAATTATTAAAGGGTTTTGAACCCGCGACCCCCACCAAGCAAAGATCCTTGAAAAGAACACTAACACCAACGTGCCACACATATCACTTTTACAAATAAATTCACATATAAATAGTATAATTATCAATAACAGCAAGGTACTAGCCTGAAGAATAATCTCTGATTGTCCAAGCGACAGGCTCATGAGACCTTACACACAACTCATTGAGCCAAGCGCCAAGTCCCTCCACCCCATTCCACCAGTCAAGTCAACGCTAAATCTCAATGCAGCATTCGACAATGCCAACACTACATGCCAAGGAAAAGCTACTGAGTCAAGCATTAGAGGATATTTAGTTGTAAGCGAAAAGTTGAAAAGGACTTAGACTAGGACAGGCAGGGAGGAGGCGACATATGCAGTAGGAGGGCAAGCATAAGAATTGGCGAGTATGGAGCAAGGCTAGCATAGCTACAGGGCAAGGGAACCAATATTTTTTTTTTCATAGGGGCAAAGAAATCAAGCTTAGACGCTTAATCCTAACCCTAACCTAGCCAATCCCCTAAAGGAGTAATGTTTGTTTACAAACAAGTAAAGAAAACGTACGCCTAACCTTGTTTCTAGTTTGAGTAGCACCAATTTGAAACATCCTTGAACTCACCCTGACAACTTTGGTTGATGCAGGTTAAAGCATACATGATGGTTGGGACTCGAGGGATTCGAGGCAGGGGAGCATCGTCGCAAGCACCACCAACACCGCCAGCACCACCACCACCCTCGCCCAAACTAGCCCTCATACTGCGCTCGTTGGAAGCCATTAACGAGACTTTGAAGGGGCAACAACCGACAAGCACTAAAGTGGAACCCCCACTGTTTGGGACGGGTAATCTAGAAGCATCAAGGGATTCGGGGGGAGGACCTCCACCCGAAGACATCTCGTGAGAATTGCAGAAGATCAAACTTCCAGAGTTTGTCGGGGGTTGCGCCAGTGAATGCGCGAAAGCATGGTTGGAAGGCATGACAAGGTGTTTTGCCTTAAGGGACTATGCGTCCAACTCAAAGGCAAAGATCGCAATTTTTCAGTTAAGAGACGACACCTTGAAATGGTGGGGAAACCTAAAAAGACAACTACACCTTACCCCAGACAAAGTATCTTGGGAACTTTTCGAGGAGAGGTTCCGAAGGAAATATCTACCAGCATACTATGAGGAACAACAGGTAGGGGCATTTCATGCCTTAGTACAGGGAAACATAACTGTAGAAGAATATGAGATTATATTTATGGAACTGGTCAAATATGTTTCGTATATGGATAATGACCAACGACAGGCAAAGCACTTCATCTATGGATTGAACCTTAAGATAAGAGCTATGGTGCAGATGTGGAAACCATCTTCAGTAGCGGAGGCAGTGGAAAATGCATGTTATGCAAAGGAACACATGAACTTAACCAGGGGTACAAGACTGACATTTCTACATTGTCTTGGTTTCGTAGGGAAGGCCCCGAGGAAATTTCCTAGGGGAGGGGGCTCAAGGCCACCGCCATATGGTAACAGAGTCGTGCCAAGGACAGTAGCTGTAGGGATTTCAATGGCAGCGAGTGCAACATCTCGTTCATCACCAATGGCGCAGACAGGTCCACGACCATCTCAGGGAACAACGAGTAGGGGCAGGGATTCCAGGGGAAGGAACTCATTTCAGAGATAGTCACATAACAGTGCACAGGTTCAATCTCATGTTACCTATTGGGGGTGCAGAGGACCCCATTACCAGTGTGACTGCCCAGAGTTACAATCAAGGTTCGTTCATAGAGAAGGAAAGGCACCGATGGGGAGAGCAAGTAGGAACCACCAATTTACGCAGCGGTTAATAATCGCTAGGCTGAACATCAATCCACGGTGGTGGAGTCATTAGGTATGCTAAATCATATCAATGTTAAGATTTTGTTTGATTTCGGTGCAACAGATAGTTTCATTTCGCCATCTGCATTAGAAAAGAGTGGGTTGGTAGCCTACGAGCATGATGACTTTAAACAAGTCGAGATGGCTTCAGGGGAAAAACAAGCAGTAG
The DNA here is from genome assembly GCA_000966675.3 of Picea glauca. Taxonomy (NCBI): domain Eukaryota; kingdom Viridiplantae; phylum Streptophyta; class Pinopsida; order Pinales; family Pinaceae; genus Picea; species Picea glauca. The sequence goes on along the minus strand of JZKD02S2280745.1, from coordinate 364,822 downwards.
GACCTAGTGTCGATAATTGTATAGTAGACCTGGGAGTGTGCACTACCAGGTTGAAGGTATACATCACTGCTCTCGGGGCATATGACCTAATCATTGGAATGGATTGGTTAGAAGCTCATCGAGCTTTGGTAGATTATTTCGCAAAGAGGGTGCTTTGTGTCGATGATGAAGGAAGACCAATAGAGATATAGGGTGTACAGAGAAAAGTGTCGTTACACTTTATATTAACTATGAAGGTTAAGTAATTCTTGAGGCAAGGATATCGACTTTATGTAGTGGAAGCAGTAAATGAAAGGAAGGGACCCTCATTGGATCAGTACCCAGTATTTTCAGAATTTCAGGATTTTTTTTTGAATGAGTTACCAGGGTTACCTCCTGAGAGGGAGATTGATTTTACTATTGAGCTAAAACCTGGTGCCGAACCAATCTCCAAGAATCTGTATTGGATGACAACGCCGAAACTTTGTGAATTGCAATTGCAGTTGAAAGAGTTACTAGACTTAGGGCTAATAAGGCCCAGTGTTTCACCCTGGGGCATGCCGGTAATTTTTGTAAAGAAGAAGGACAGATCGTTACGACTGTGTATAGACTACAGGGACTTGAACCGTGCTACAGTGGAAAATAGGTACCCAATGGCGTGAATAGATGACCTTTTCGATCAGATGAAAAGAGCAGTCGTATTCCCAAAGATCGATTTGTGATCAGGGTATCATTAGTTAAGGATTAAAGAAGGTGATATCCCAAAAACTGCCTTTCGAACTCGGTTTGGACATTACGAATTTTTTTCCGTACCTTTTGGATTGACCAATGTGCCAGCAGTATTCATGAGCCTCATGAACGGCGTATTCCGGAAGTACTTAGATCGATTTGTACAAGTTTTTCTAGATGACATCCTCATCTATTCCAAGAATGAAAGAGAACATGAGGAACACTTTCCAATAGTGTTGTCCTGCCTTAGAGACAACAAATTGTATGGGAAGTTTTCGAAGTGTTCCTTCTTCCAGAAAGAGATCCACTATTTAGGTCATATCATTTCCGACGAAGGAATCTCTATGGACCCAAAAAAGGTAAAGGCCATTATGGAATGGCCAGTGTTGAAAAATGCCCATGAGGTGAGGAGCTTCATGGAGCTAGCAGGTTATTACCGGAGATTTGTAGAAGAATTCTCAAAAATAGCAAAACCCATCACCACCTTGCAACGCAAGGGGGTAAGGTATGATTGGACAAAAGAATGTGATAGTGCATTCACTGAGCTTAAGAGGTTACTAACTAGTGCGCCAATTCTACGAGTGCCGAATATGGAAAAGGACTTCACAGTCTACACAGATGCCTCAAAGCAAGGGTTGGGGGCCATGCTAATGCAGGATGGAGGAGTGATAGCTTATGCGTCAAGGAATTTGAAGACACATGAGGAGCTATATGTGATTCATGATTTAGAGTTGGCAGCAGTAATGCTAGCTCTAAAACTTTGGAGGCACTATCTTTGTGGGGTGAAACTTTGAGCTCAAAACAGACCATCAAAGTTTAAAACATCTCTTCACTCAAAGAGATTTGAATGCCAGGCAAAGGCGATGGAGTGAGTTTATGAGTGAGTACGATTTTGGTATTTCGTACATCAAGGGAAAGAAAAACGTGGTCGCAGATGCCTTGAGTAGGAGACCACGTATCTTCTCCTTGGTAACCTTAAAGGTCAATCTGAGGGAACATGTGTTGACACAACTCCAACGAGACAGTTGGTATTTAAAGGTTACTTCAAACCTCCAAAACGGGAGGCAGTTAGACCCAAAGTATGAAGGATATAGTATGGAAACAGAAGGACTATTAAGATATCGAGGAAGGATGTACATCCCTGAGAATGGGGATATTTGAAGCATCATACTGAAGGAAACCCATAGAGCACTTTATTGTGCGCATCCGGGTGTGAAGAAGATGTACGCAGATATGAGGAAGCTCTTCTTTTGGGTAGGCATGAAGCGTGATGTAGTCCATTTCATCGCCAAGTGCCTGGAGTGTCAACAAGTGAAAGCTAACCACCATCACCTGGCAGGCCTCCTACAACCACATGATGTTCCTATGTCCAAATGGGAAGTCATTTCTATGGATTTTGTTGTGGGGTTGCCACTCACATCCCATAGACACAATG
>JZKD02S2280745.1:332133-360575 GCA_000966675.3 Picea glauca | reverse complement strand
ATGTTTAAGGATTATTAAGTAAAAATTAATTAGGGGATTAATTGTCTTAACATGGTATTAATTAAACAAGATTGGTATAATGATACTAATTAAATAATTATTAATTAATTAATTAATGGTTGCAATTTGATTAATTAATTGATTAATTAATTACATGTTACATTCATTGACATGGGGATTAAATTAATAGGGAGAATAAATTATAAGTTAATTTGTTAAATACTTACGTACACAGAAAGGGATAAGACATTGAATATAAAGGGATAAGATATTAATTATGAGGGGATAAGGTAATAAATGGGTAGGTAAGGAAGTAAATGAAAGGGGGGGCAGTGAAGGAGGAATATGAGGGGAGGAGGTTAAGGAAGGAGGCATAACCATTCTACGGGAATTTTGGGGGAGGTCTCTCTTCGATTGCACAGAGGAGAGTTGATTTCTGTAGTCGGATTGGATCAGTATAGGCACCAGTTTGCTGGAGGTTTTGGACACGGGGGCCAGGATATCCATATCATATCCTGGAGCTAGGAAGTTGTCCTAGTTGGCAGGGTGGAACAAGGTTTTGGGCAGTGTTTACACAGTTCAGTAGCGGTCAACAAGGCAAGTGGAAATCGGAGGGTTAACATCAGACCAAAGTAATTTAATTTGTCTATTTGTTTTATTTTGTTATAAAATTTTATTATTCGTTGATCAATTTAAAATGCGTATGTGCTCAATTAAAAGGAATTATTGAATTTTATTGTTTTGTTTGTAGAATTAATTGATGTTAATTAAAATGGACACTACAATCGGTTCTTAAACCTCGAGTCTTAAAGGGTCAAGACATCCACCCATGCATTGTTTATACAGGTGGTGAAATGTTTACATCCTAACAGATCCTAACCAAAATTTGAAATTCTGAGTATATAAACAAAATAAAGAAGCAACAAACGTTACATATTCGATTACAAACACCACATTTAACCGATCTCACACCAATATCATTCAATTTCCTGAGTCTCAAGTGTTTAAGTTCAAGATGAAGCCCAAGATTCCAAATGCCAAGGGAGAGCTCAATCAGTCAATGCACAATACATCAATCAAAACATACGATTTCTAAACTAAAAACGAACACCCACAACTTCCCCTTTTGAATTTGATAATGAAAAGTTTGGAATTTTGACTGTTCATCATTGGGTAACGATATTCAGTATTTATGTTTGAAATCAGAACAATTATTCAACTTGATGGAAACCCCACCAATTCATATGAATTCCAAGCATGATATTTGAGAGTCCTCACGAAAACTTCATTCCAGAAATTTAGCTATAGACTCAAAGTCATACAAATTTACAAAATTTGTTGGGCAATAGGTTAAACCAGAGCATAAATAAAAATTTGTAAGTACAACACTAGGAAGTGACCAATGAGGATCTCATTCCAATCATATATATCGCAGTAGATAAATTGTTCAACATTTTTATTAAAAACTCAGCTAGCAGTGACCATCGAATGAGGTTCGGGTTGTAGATTATGTCTCTTTTATAAAATGGTAGATGAGATCAAGAAGAATTATTATTCATAAGGTGTCCATAAATCCATGAAACCTTGTAGCGATTTCCATAGTTTTACATTCCAAATTGTATTCTAGTTATAAATCATTTAGAAACATCTACACAGAAATCCCATGAATTGGTAAATGAAAAGACAATGGAACCAGGAACTCTAATATATTTGGTTTGAAATATGAATGGATATCATGTTATAAATTTCCTTCTATATTATAAAACCCATGAAAAAAATTGTCAATCCTGTATCAGAAAATCCATTATAACTGACAACAAATTTATAAACATATATACAATTTAAACTTAATACAAATGCAAATCTCAATTAGAATACCATAACCGAAAAATATGGAATTGATTATGTTCTTAAGAAACATGAATTCTTTTCTTTCTCTCACTTTCTAATCGTTCCTCCCAGCCAATGCTAGGGGTACTCTTCTTCCCCCTCAGCCCCCGAGCCACAAAGGAGCCAAGCACAAAAACCTGAAATACTATAGCATCAAGTTTTCCTCGCAAGGGAGAGCTACCACTCTATCATCAAACTTGATCTCCCAACTCTCACAAGTAAAAACACAGTTTGAAAATGATTTTGGCATCATTACAAGTGTGATCCTTTTCCCATATAGACCATTTTTTCTATAGAATTTTCCTTACTGACACATGTCCACATGCAACAATTAGATATTTTTTTAATTAAATAAATTAGGATTATTCACCCTCACACTTTTCACACTCTCCCCAAGTTGCAAAAGTAATTACATTTTTTTTTTAATTCAAAAGTCAATTTCCCTCACACCCTCCCATGTGTTCCTATTTTCTCTCGTAGTTGTCCCTTTATTCCCTAGATTCTCATTAAATGAGTGTCTCCTAACTAGATCTTAGTGAGAGTTTGATTAGGAGACTTCTACTAGTTAGACTAGTGGTAGGTTGACTCAAGATCCTTTTCCAAGTGTTCTCCTATTCTCTCTTGTTATTATTTCTTCTAATTTAAAAATCGAAATTATTAAGTTCATGCACACATGTGCAATTTATCACATATTTAGATTTTCTCACTATTTTAATTCTTAAATTGATTTGGCTCATTTCTTTTAGTTCCATTAATAAATTTTGTTTACTCCTCTAACTAAAATTAGACTTAGCTTAGTCTTTGAAATAGGTTTTGACTTTTATTGGGATTTATAATTAAAAGATTTACTCCTTAATTAATTATTTTCATCCAGCAAGGTCAATTTAATTCAATTTTTTTCAGGCCACCTAGATTCATTGACTGAAGTTTTAAATTACGCAACGTGCCCTTCAAGAAGCACCTATGTGCTCCAAGGGTGCCACTCACCCTTGACTGGTTTTGGTATTTTTTCCAACCCTTGGATTCAACACTCCACTCGAGCGACCTTGTAAGAGACTAAGGGCTTCTAAGGAATAAGGACTCTACCTTATTGTGTGCCCCTTAGAAATCTTCGTGAGGGACTGTGATGCAGGAGAATCACCAACAAGCGCAAGGGGAGGATGGTTGAATATACACCATCACGCATTTTGAAGACATTTTGAAATTTAAAACATGAAACATTAATGTAATAACTCGAAGAATGTAATTTTTCTTAAATGATTTGGGGATTGTAATGTAGGTCTTGAGCGTTTCTCTCATCTTCCAGTTGTAGGAATTTAATGTAATAAATGTAAATTGGTTGTAGTCTTTAATTCAATAAGATAGCTTAGAGTTGTAGCAGGGAAAACTCAAGAAATCTCCCTCGTATGTATTGCATGATCGATTCTCAATTGTAAGAGTAGAAGTTGTAGAGAAAGAGAGCATAGGAGGGAAGAGAAGAACCAAGATTGTAGAATTTGTTTGAGTAGATAGATGTTTCTATAGAAACCATGTATAGAAGCACTTGAATTAATATAAGAAGGATTTAATCCAATTTCATGGTGTTGTTCTGGTTATTGTTTGCATCTATTGAATGGTATGTTTACAGTTTGTTTATATGCTCTGTTATGAATTTGTTGCAATGATTTATGTGTATGATTTCATGTTGAATGTATGAAGTTTGTGAGAGGGAGAGTATAAGTTTCAATTTCTCCTCATCCTAAGAATTCCTGCAAGGCGTGCAGTGAAGGTCCACAAGGAGTGCGCTGACAAGATTCTAAGTCTTACCTCAGAAAAGCTCAGGAGAGATAGAGTTGTTCTTATACCAACATAGGTGAAAGTATAGCACAAAGTCGTGCAAGGTGTGCACACGATAGGTTGAAGTCTTATACTTTTCCAACCAAGTGAGTGGTTGAAGAAATTTTGTCACAAGGAGTATGCAGAGTTGGAGTGTTTGGATAACCAGAGGTTATTGTGAAGGCCACAAGAAGTATGTGCAAGAATCCCTTAGAATCTTGAGTTTGCAGCAAGAATCAAGCTCAGTAGGGATAGAGACTTAGAAATTCTAGAGGATAGGAGAGGGTCAAAGTCACCTCGCAGATATCAAGCTCAAGAGGAAAGACATCGAGTTATTCGTTGAAGAACTATTTAGAGCCTAAATGAATGGTGGAAATTATTGGATGGAGAAATGTTGACTTTCTGTGGACCGTTGGATCTAGTAGAACCATGGAGAGGATAAGCCCGAGTGTATTTCAACACTTGCAAGCTCAATAGAGATAGAAATCATTAGATCCAAAGGAGAGTGAGTCATTGATTGGATGCTCCGAAATTTTAGCATTTCAGGAGTCGGGAGAGTGGAGGAACTTGCTACTCAGAGGTCGTGAATCATGAAATACCGACATGATTTGGGTCGTCAGATCATGGGAGGTTCAGGTCCATTAATCTGTGGTGAGGAAGTCATGAGTTCGGATATCGGGAAAAGGGAGAAAAGTCACATCGTGAGTTCTTGACACGCGAAATCCCAACATTCTCGGAGGTGGACCCCAGCATTTGACTGGAGGTCATATAGTAGAAGAATAAGGGAGGATCTAATGACCGCTATCCCATTTCAGGGTTTTGGGAATCAGAGGAATCAAGGTGACTCGCAATGAAAGTCTCGAAATTGTGAAACCCGATGTGCCTTTTGAGGTTAAGTCAGTGGTCCCCTAGAGCCGAGCCTCGCGTCTAGTGCATGTTCACACAGGTAGAGCATATAAAGGGAGACTTGTGGTTATATGTGTGAAGGGTTCCAGTGGGGACCAAGAAGTCATTTCGGCTCAGGAATTGGAACATCTAAAGACTGGGAGGTCAGTAGACCCTGTTGAGGTGGGGGTCTGTGTCAAGTGGTATCAGAGCTAACAACTTTTGTTTTATTTAGAGGGAAGACAAAGGACAGTTGCGATTGAAGTATGCATGGACGGATTGAAACAATGCCGCTGAGGAGACGTCAAGAGAGACCCATGCTCAATCTAGCCGTGGAAAGAGATATGAGGGAGCTTCATGCTCGATTGGATGCCATGGAGACAAAACAAAGGAAAGCACCTAATATTGATGATATTAGTGAGGCTGAAAGTGAGAACGAATATGGAGCCGAAGAAGAAATTGTAGCCGAAGAAGATGCACAAGAATGTTTATTCAAATTTGTTGCAAGAATAGGTGCCAGAGAAAAAATGGACATCCCGATCTATGAAGGAAACTTGGATGTTGAGGAGCTTCTAGATTGGTTTAGAGCTCTAGATAAATACTTCGACTATGAGGATATCAAAGAAGATAAGAAATTAAATCCCTCTTTCACTAGACTGAAAGGGAACACAACATTGTAGTGGGATGAACTGTAGGCTGACAGTCATTGCAAAGGAAAACAAAGAATTAAAAGTTGGGACAGGATGGTCACCAAGATGAAAGACAAATTCATACCTAGGGGTTATCAAATCAATATGTTTCGAAGAATGCAGAATTTAAGACAGAAAGGGATGACAGTGAAGGAATACACTGAGGAATTTTACAGACTAAACATCAGAACTAGTCATTGCGAAATTGATGATGAAAAGGTCGCCAGATACATGAATGGCCTGAGATATGAGATTCATTATTAGATGAGCATGGTGACAATCAGGAATGTCGAAGATGCTTATCAGATTGCTTCAAAGGAAGAAGTGAAATTGGCCCGAAAGTAAGGTCAAAGGGGTAGAGGTAGAAGTCAGAGTAGAGGCAATGCAATGGACAGAGTACAAAATCCCAAGGATGAAAAGAATAAACCTCGCAACCACCCAAAAAGGGGAGGAAGCTCACAAGGAGGACAGTATGCCAATAGGAACACTTTTCTGCGAGAAAGAGGAAGCGGAAGAGGGAGAGGAGGTGAAATAAAGTGTTTTGTCTGTGGAAAGATCGGACACAAGTCTTGGGAATGTCCCGATAGAAAAATAGATGGAGGAGGAGAAGCTCACATTTAAGAAGTGGAGAGGCGAAATGTTGAGGCAGAAGATGCAGAAGGTGGAAGATCTTTAATGATGAGGAAAATTTTCTTGAAACTAGAGAAGGAAGTGGAGAATCTAGTCCAGATGAATAGTTTGTTTAGGACTGCTTGAAAGACCAAGGATAGGGTATGCAAGGTGATAGTTGATAGTGGAAGAACGGATAATTTAGTATCCATAGAGATGGTGGAAAAGATGGAGTTGGAGACACTTGCACATCCAAGCCCATACAAGGTTTTGTGGTTGCAAAAAGGACATCAGGTAATTGTCACTAAACAATGTTTAGTTGAATTTAAGATAGGGGGATATATATATGACATCTTATGTGATGTTATTCCCATGGATGTCTATTATATTTTTTTGAGTAGGCTGTGGCAATATGACATAAATTTTATTCATGATGGAAGAGAGAACACATACACCTTGGAGAAGAATGGTAGGATGCATATGTTGTTTCCAATTGAAGACAAGAAGGAAAACAAAGGAACAAACAATACTATACTTCTTATGAGTGGGAAGGAACTTCTTGGTGAAGTCAAGAAATATCAATAAATGCAATTTGTTGTGGTAAGAAAACCTAGAGTCATCTTGACCAATACTTCGATAGATGATCTACCTGAAGAAATTCAGGAACTGTTGGAGAATTTTGTTGATATAGTGGTGGGAGATTTACCTTGTTCATTGCCACCCATCATAAGTATAAGACATGAAATCGACCTTATACCAAGAGCAAGTTTACCAAACAAAGAAGCGTACATACTGACACCGCATGAGAATCAAGAAGTTAAGAAGCAAGTCTAGGATTTGATGGATGGAGGGTTGACTAGAGAAAGCTTGAGTCCATGCTCAGGAGAGTATAAGACCGAGTGTCTTTCAACACTCACAAGATCAGGAGAGATAGCAGTCGTTATATCCAATTGAGTTTGAACTGTTGATTGGATGCTCCGAAATTTTGGCATTTAGAGAATCGGGAGAGTGGAGGAAATTGCTACTTGGAGGTCATGAATCACCAGATCCCGACACGATCTAGGTTGTTAGATCATTGGTGGTTTAGTACTGTTTATCTGTGGTGAGGAAGTCATGAGTTAGGATATTGGGAAAAGGGAGCAAATTCACATCACAAGTTCCCGACACGCGAAATCTCGACATGCTCAGAGGTGGACCCCAGGGTTTGATTGGAGGTCATATGGTAGAAGAATAAGGGAGGATCTAGGGACCATTATCCCATTTTGGGGTTTCAAGAATCGAAGGAATCGAGGTGAATAGCAACGAAAGTCCCGAAATCGTGAAACTCGACATGCCTTTTGGGGTTAAGTTGGTAGTCATGTTGGTGGTCATGTGGAGCGGAGGCTCGAGTCTAGTACATGTTTTCATGGGCGAAGAATATAAAGGGAGACCCTTGGTTATATGTGTGAAGGGTTCTAGAGGGACCAAGAAGTTGTTTTGGCTTAGGAAGTGGAAGATCCAAAGATCGATAGGTCAATGGACCCTGCTGAGGTGGGGGTTTGTGTCAGACTACCTCAATCCTCCCTCATGACATCATGGATCTCTCAAATTAGGTAATTTTCAACCTAAAATTCGAGCCACGATGAGATTTCTAATAGGCTATGATAGGGAAATCTCCACACCTCTCCCTCATTATACGGTTTCTTTGCATGGCCCCTTTACTCCTTATGTTATTCTGATTAGCAAACATCGTCAACTTGCATCCATTGACAAAACACTATCACTAATCCATATACATAATCATATTAATCAATCATATGTCACATATGAGTAAAATAAATACTCAAACTAAACACAATCCATTCCCTAACTCAATCTGGAGTCCAAGTTAGTCTGTTGATGTGATTGACATCCACCATTTGTCATGTTTCCTGCACACTTAGAAAAAATCGTCAATAGCATTTGTCAATATATATATATCGAAAAATAGTAAGTCACACCATATCATCATCATCATATGTATTCCATAATCTAAACAAAATAACCATGTACCATAACTGGATCACTTGCACACAAGTTTCCTCAAAGAATAAGTCAATAACATGTGATCAATAGAGAGGGATGTTACAAATGGTTGCATCTTTATCTCTGAGAAGAGATGTGATGACTATGCTCATTCAGAAGAAGATGATTGCAATGAGGCTATGAATGCCTTTTTATGATAAAAATGAATTCCACAACCCTAGACATCCAAAAACCTAAAGCTAGGAGATGAAGCGCTAAAAGTCATGTGGGCCCCATTGGGGTAATTTAGTACATTAACTTCTTGGGGTCGTAAATTTTTCATATGATCTTCGTTTTAGGTGTGTGATAGCCCATTGGAAAGTCCGTTTCGATAACTACACATTATGCCATCAAAATTTGACTATGTCTATAGTTTGACTGTGGCAAGCCAAGAAATCACTTTGTAGAGCCCCAAAATAGCCCTGCAAGTACATAAAGAAGTATTGACATGAAAAATTATGAAATAAGCCAGTTGGAATAGGCAGGCGGCCACCGATATCCACCTGGATTTTTTGTAGGGCTTCAGAACAACCCCATAAGTGCAGAACCCACAATTACAAGGGAATTTCCCCATTACAGAGAAACGTGTTGAACTGAAAACTGTTAAAATGAGCATGTTGGAATTTGGAACAGGTGGGTGGCCACCAATATCAACCTGTATCATGTTTGCATTGTTAGAATTTTTTTGATGCATATAATAGATTCATGGGGACCAAGCTATGTTTGGAAATTTTTAACCCCCAAAAATGTCGTTTGATGCCTCAAAATGGCCCCATAAGGTTTTGAACCCCTCTTTTCCAAACTGGAACCTCCCAATAAAATGGCCTTGCAATATGATTCCTCCAATTTTTTTCACTCTAAAACCATCAAGATAGATGAAAAATAATATAATGATCCAATATAGATCATTCCATTTTCTTAAGAATATATTTCCAAGAATACCCTTACTATACCTAATGTGGCCACTAGTGAAAACGTTTCTCCAAAATCAATTCTAGGTTGTTATGTGAACCCCTTTGCCACTAGCCTTTCCTTGTATATTTCAGCTTCACCCTTTTAATGAAATTTATTTTTAGAAACACTTTTTACACTACTATAATCCTTTTATTCAAGAAAACCTACTAGATCCCATGTATAATTAATTTCTATAGAATCTATTTTTTCATCCATTTCCTTGACCCAATGTTATTCTTTAATTTCTTCTTCAAAGAATGTAGCTTGACACGAGAAAAAAAAATATTTGAATGGCTATCTAATTCTTCATAAATTTCTTGCGGACTTCTAGTCTTTCTAGTGTTTGGTTTGGGCCATAATAATTACTTGACTAAGTAGTAGGAGTATACTATCCAGTTGGCCTTGATGACTAACCTTGGATAGAATTTCTTGGAGTCCTTGTTGGAGTACCCTTGATAGGTGATTGATATTTCGTATCTTGTTTTCCTTCTCTTTCAGTATGCTCTTCTAAGTAAATTTGTCCACAAGGAATTGTTACTCCAACATTCATAGTTTTATCTACACTTCCATTCCAATCTTCAACTTCTTTGAACTCTACATCCAGGTTAATTATAAAATTCTTTAACACTGGATTGTATAATATGTATGCTTTAGAATTCTCACAATAACCTATGAAAATACACTTGTCACTTTTGTCATCAAATTTTATTCTCAGTTGTTAAGGTATGTGAGCATATTGCACACATCCAAACACCCTAAAATGTTATACATTGCACTTCATACCATTCTAGGCCTCTTGTGGAACTCTTTTTTGACACTCTTTGTGGGATATATTTTCAAATTGTATACAGAACAAGTGACTCTTAACCAAAAAAGTCGTTGGATAAACAATTTTCTTTCAACAAAATTATAGTCATGTTCCATTGAGACAGTATTGTTCTATGAATTGACTTTGTCACAAATCAGGTTTCTCTATCTAAGTTATTTTGTGCCTCTTATTTCCATTGATAGTCTTACCTATATATAACTTCTTAACTATAGCTTGGACAAGAAATAAAACAAGGAAATAAGCAAATAAAATCACTTATCACCACTCAAACAATAACCTAAGGGTTTGCTTTATATTTTCCTTTGGTATATTGTTGTTTGCAGCTCATGAGATTTGATCCCTCTCAGTTCTTAATAGATTCCAGGTTAAGATGGATTTAGGTTGTTATAAGAGCGTTTCAGTTCAAACATTACAAAATCCCTATATGATTTTTGGAAATATAAACTTTGACAACCAGAGGAGACTAATTGAAAAATACATACGACATTAGTGAACCTCTCGAGAGAAATATCTAGGGAAGGGGCACTTGTGGAATGAACTAACATTGGTTCATGTGTGATCCCAACGAATAAACCAATAGAAATATTTTTTGGTACAAATCTATAGGTAATACTAGGATGTCTTTGCATGGACATATGATGACCTTAAGTTGTATAATGTGAAGGTGGTGTAGTACCCAATCCCTTCCAATCTGAACATTAGACATGTAGGACAAAAGTAGTGTATGAGTAATCCTATATTGGAGCCCATTGTCAAATAGATTACTAATATGGACATAATATATATAACCAAGAACCCATGTTGGAAACATCATTTTTGATGAAAAAATAAATGGAGATATTTGTTTACATGTGGATTTAAGAATTTTTAACATTTCTATAAAACATAAATATCCTCTCCCACATATTGAATTTTTTTTATGACATGTCAGATGATTATAAATTTTTTATTACTTCATGGATTTTCCATGTTACATTGTTTTGTAGATGAAGGTTCTCATAGGTTTCCAACAAAAGGGTCTACTAATGTCTAGCATGATAGAATTTCAATTCCCAAAAGAGGAAGTATCACTGGAAGCAATGTCAATACTTTTATAGGTAGAGAAGGAAGATGTGGAATGAGTGACTATGGATTTCTAAGTTATTAAACATTTATATCATAACACTAACAATCATTGCAAAAATATACATCAATCATAACATAAGTATATTTTATCCTTCAAATACAATTTATTCTTAAACAATACATAATCATATCGATCATCACCATCACTATACATGAAATAACAATAAAATGTGGAGATATTCATTACATTGGAAAACACCATAATCTAGTAAAATTCTTATCCAAAATAGGAATGTTGGTAAATCACGGAACCAACAACAATCTTGAGAGATTCAATCCCTCTCGATGATTGATAGATACAAAGTTAAGATGGATCTAGATTGGTACAAGAGTGTTGCAGTTAAAACATAACAAAATATCAAGATGATTTATGGAACTAGAAACTTTGTTAACCAGAGGAGACTAATTGAAAAATACATCTAACATCAATGAACATATGGAGAGAAATATTTAGAGAAGGGTCCCTTATGGGATGAACTATCATTGGTTCATGTGTGATCCCAATGCACAAATCAATAGAAACAATTTTTGGTACAAATCTATACGTAATACTAGGATGTATTTTCATGGACATGTGATGACCTTAAGTTGTATAATGTGGAGGCAGTGTATTACACAATCCCTTGGAATCTCAACATTAGATATATAGGACAAAGGTGGTGGACTAGTAATCCTATATTGGAGCCCATTTTCAAACAGATTACTAATATAAGTATAAAAGATAAAACCAAGCATCCATGTTGGAAAACATCATTTTGGATGGAAAAAAGAATAGAGATATTTGTTTATATGTGGATTTCATAAATTCTAACAATATTTTTTATAAAACATAAATATGTTTTCCCACATATGGAAACATTTCTATGACATGTCACATGATTAGAAAGGTTTCTATTAATTCATGGATTTTCCATCTTACATTGTTTTGGAGATGAAGGTTCTCATAGGTTTCCAACAAAAGGGACAACTAATGTTGAGCATGATGAAATTTCAATCCCCAAAATGGAAAAGTATCATTGAAAGCACTGTCAATACTTTTATAGGTAGAGAAGGAAGATGTGGAGTGAGTTATTATGTATTTGAAAGTTATTAAAAAATTAGATAATAACGTTAACTATCATTGAAAAAATCTATATAATTCATAACATAAGTAGATTTTATCCTTTGAATACAATTATTCTTAAACAATAAATAATCATATCCATTATCACCATCAATATATATGAAACACCAATAAAAGGTGGATATTTTCACTACTTTGGAAAAACACCATAATCTAGTAGAATTCTTACCCAAAACAGGAATGTGGGTAAATCATAGAACCAACGACAACCTTGAGAAATTTTATCCCTCTCAATGCTTGATAAATACATAGTTAGGATATATCTAGGTTTGTACAAGAATGTTGCAATGAAAACATAGAAAATTCCATAGATGATTTCTTAAACTAGAAACTTTGTTAACTAGAGGATACCGATTTTTTAAAAATACATTCATCGTCAATTAACCCACCAAGACAAAGATCTAGATAAAGGTCCCATGTAGGATTAAGTAAAGTTTATTAATGTGGGATCCCAATGCACATACTAATAGAAACAATTTTTGGTACAACTTTATAGGTAATACTGTGATGTCTTTGAAAGGATGTGTGATGAATTTAAGAGTTATAATGTGAAAGTGGTGCAGTAAACATCCCTTGGAATCTCAAAATTAAATATGTAGGACAAAGGTAGTGGAATATTAATCCTTTCTTGGAGCCCATGGTTGAAAATACTACTAAAATGGGCATAATAAATATAACCAAGAACCCATGGTGGTAAACCTTTGTTTGGATAGAAAAAAAAATGGATATATTTTTTAATATGTGGATTTCATAAATTATAACAAAATTTCTATAAAACATGAATATCCTCTCCCACATATGGACAAATTTATATGACATGTCATGTGATTAGAAAGGATTTTATTACTTCATGGATTTTCCATGTTACCATTTTTTGTAGACCAAGGTTCCACATAGGTGTCCAACAATAGGGCCTAATATTATCTAGCATGATGGTATTTTGATCCATAGAAGGGGAAAGTATCATTTAAAGAATTGTCAAAGGATTTTAAAGGTAGAGAAAGAATATGTGGAATGAGTCACTATGGATTTCTAAGTTATTAAATTTTTAGAACATAATTATAATTATCATTATAAAAATATATATCATTTCATAACATAAATAGATTTAATCCAGTGAATAAGATTATTCTTATCAATAAATAATCATATGCATCATCATGTCATTACTATACAAAAAAATAATAATAGAAAGTGGGTGTATTCACTACTTTGGAACAAAACCATAACCCAATACAATGCTTAGCCACAATAGGGATGTAGGTGAATCATAAAACCAAAAAAAAACAACCCAAACATTACCCTAGCCATTCACTCATTAACTTATCAACCTAGAAATCCATGAACTTATAAAAAAAAATCCATAGCCTCAAAATTTATACATATACAATCATATGCAGTTTAACTTTGACAATGTTAGTGACCTAACTACTCTAGTTGGGTAAATAAATACTATGTATTACAAAATTAATATCATCCAGATTAGGCTACAAATTAGGTATTTATTACTTTCTCTGTGTAATTGGTCTATTGATCAATGTGATAGGACTAAAATTATCCATATGGTGCACTATCATTCTATTTACAAATCCCCAAAAATGAAGGGGCCAACCAGCCCTGGCAACACCTATATCTTGACCCTCAAATATACTACATTATTATACCAATTACTTCTCTTCTTTTTCCCCTGAAATGAAGAGGCAAACTCCAGTACTAAGGATAGATCACAATCCCAAATGTATTTCAAGGTGTCCATCTACATACTCCATTTTCCTAGCACAATTAAGGTGTCAACAATAATACATTTGGTTTTTTCATCATCTAGTTTTACTGGTAAAATTTGTGTTATCTCTTGCCATTTTGAATCTAAAAAGAATTTAAGTTTCTACAAATCCAAATAATGATGTCAGGTGTCAGGTTGAAATTCAAAATTTATTAAAATAATTCTTATTAACTATGGTTTCATCATGGAACTTTGAAATTTTATCACCCACAACTTGGATGTCTTTCAAAATTTATGTTTTATCCAACGGGTTAGTGAGAACATCAACCTCATTGGTCATTTTTTATATCTTCTCTCATATACTCAATTGACCTTTCATGGATATAAGTAAGCCCCATCCAATACAATATTATATTTTACATGACCTAACTTTTCCCAGTGGATCTCCATAACTCTTCACATATAGTATTCCCTTCTTTAATGAGTCGGGGTACCTTAGGCTTATGTTCTCACAATTGGTGATTATCCATTTAATGCAAAGTATCCAACATAGCCTAAAAAGAAATTTTTTTCTCATAGAGTTTCTCCCAAGATGAACACATTATATCAATAGTCTCTATGGGTGGGAAATCGGGAAAAAAATATAAAAATTGTAGATCTAATTTCTTTAATTATAGTAAGAAGTTATGTAGATGAAATTGGACCATATCTAATTCATTATTTTCTTTTTTTTATCTTCCAATTCTAGGTTTCTATTTGATGTCACCTCTATAAGATGGTAATGCAACTATTGATTCATTTCTTTAAGATATTCAATTTTTTTTCTACCCAAGTGAATCTATATATTTCATCCTCTATGGCCAGAATAGAAACCCATAACAAATTAGGAATATACCAACTCTTTAAATCAATGGCTTATGCAAAAAATCCAAGTTGAAATCCTTCAAGTAGGCATTAGTGTATGGTCAGGGACGAATGTATGATTACCTATTGGCATCTGATTGCTTCAAATGTAAGGGTGCTCGATTTTCAACAATGTGATGATCCTGCAATCATCTTAAATTTGAAGGATTATCTCATGTGTAGTTGTTGTTAAAAATGCGGTTATATTCATGTACTACTAACAAATCCACAAAATTGATTGAAAATAGAGAGGATCATCGACTAGGTGCTCGATTTGAAAAATTATTGAGAGTTTTTATAAATGGGATCAAGGAAAAGGAGTGGTAATAGATGGAGTATCCCTTGGATGATAAGTTTTCCTTGTCCGTTCACCTATTACTTCTTCTATCATAATATATTCCTGCTATCATTCATCACCCAGGAACTAACCCAAATCTTGAAAGTTTCACTCAAGATCAACACCACCACAAAATATATCCATATCACCACCACTCTACAACCCTTTATCATTTTTAGGATTGTTTTGTGGTGGATCGGACTAGACTACATCAAATACATATCCTACTAGACATGTGGATTGGAATTATGTTCTACTAGCACACCTACTATAATATTTTCAATAATCTCTTAATCCTTCTCATAAATATTGACCATCAGGATGGACATAGCTTATATGTTTTTAATATCATCAAAAGAATACATAATATCTTCAATTGAAGATAAACGACTCTTAGTAGAAAAATCAACAAGCTCAGTGTGTAAACCCTTACTTTTGAGTCCTTGTAAACAAATAGACCACTAAATAGGGGAACAAATAAGAACTATGTATGTAATAGTAGTTTTCGAAGACATGTGAATAGAAATCCATGGGGGAATCAAAGAGACTACTTATTGAAAGGGATTAATGATCCTTGGATTCTACAAAAGGATTCCACCATGTAGATATATATGTAAAATACCTAGTCACTACTTCAACTCTTAGCCAAAAAATATTTGTAAAACACCTAACCACTACTTCAAATCACAACCAAAAAATGTTGCATCATTTGGAATCTCTCTCCACAACACTAGAGGAAATTTATCCTTGTGAATATCCTACAACCTAGATTTTTTCTTTGAAACATTTATAACATTGATTTATAGCTCGAAATTAGAACTTGCCATTGTCCCTTTCCATTTCTTATGGACCTTTACTTGATGAACAACTCAATTTTCTATAGCATGAGACCAAGGTTGTTGAAGAATTTTAGGAAATATATATATATATATATATATATAATTCCAATGTTTGAACATTACTTACAATCCCATGGAGAATTCCTCCTTTTCCAATGCTTGGTTAATATGATAAAAAGGAAAGGTCGATACTTTTAAGTTATCCTTATCACGGTCATCGGGATGAACATAAATGTTGTCCTTATCTATTCCAAACCAAAATTTACCCCATAAGAATGAATACAATACTTAGGCACCCAAATAGCAGTATTGGTGGATGAGAACATTCTATCAGACCACCTGGAAAAAGAAATAATGGAATACAATACCATGAGAGTCCTTATGCATCCTCCAAAGCTCATATTGAGAAACAATGATAATTGATACTGACTAGAATAATGTAAGTGGCATTGTGGTGGTTTCCACTTAAACATGGAAAAAACAACCAAATAGTAGAAAAAATGAATGGACCCTATAATAATAATGTTTGCACAAGTAATTAATAACTCATGCATCAAAAACATACAAAAATTTACTAAAATCCGTAGACACAAAACTCAACAAAGTAAAGTGTGTTGAGAGATCAATCACCTTTGGATGAATTTTTCATTATGTGATAACAAATACATTGACATAAAATTTGGGTGCATTCTTCCTTAATAAAATTAATGATCACTCCATGAACACACCTCATGGTGCCATGTTTTGGATATATATTGGGATGCTTGTATTTCTTTTCATGTTTACACACCCTACAAATATATAAAGAAATTCCATCCATAAATAGATAAACCTATGAGTGCATGAATGTCCTAATCATGGATAGAGTAGGCACAATCAATCCAGAAAACATTATAATGAACCTTATTGATCAAAAAAATTGTAAAGAGAGAAACTTATCTATTGCCAACAAAGGTGAGAATATCCAATAGAGTAATAGAGTGATTCAAGTGGAAATTGGTGGCTACCCCCCTATCCCACTATCTCAAAATAGGGTTTAACACCGCAAATGAAGATCATATGAAAAAGTTACGCCCTCAAGAAGTTTACGTATCAACTACCTCCATCAGGGCCCACAAACCTTTTGGCACTTCATCTTCCAGGGTTAGGGTTTTGGATTTTATTTATGTTAAAAAGGCCTTTGGAGCCTCATTATAAATATCATATTCATGTGAATGAGCGTAGCCATCACATCTCTTCTCAGAGATAATATTCCACCATTCTACTGAGTTCATTCACTCTGTAATTGTACAGTTTTTGTATATTTCTTTCATTAATAAAAATTGTACATTATTGTATCTTTGTGTTTCTAGAAATATATATGTGTATTTATTTATTATATATTTTCTTTCATTTCATTCTCAAAATAATCTAGATCAGTGGTATCCCGTATTAGAGAAGGGTACTCGTCGTTTCTTAGTGCATGTCCCTGACAAGGTTATGATATAGAGAGTTGGGTCTCGAGCTAGTTTCTCTTGAGTACAACTGCTATCGCCATCCCAAGTAGCCTCCCATGGAAGACTAAAAGAGAGATGAGAGAGTAGGAGACCCCATGAATTTGTTTTTCGTGGAAGCCCTCGTGCAACATAGGAATGAGATGTTGGAGAATTTTTCCCAAATCCTTCAATGATTACTAACAACATAAAGTGCATATTCATCAAGTATCATCTTTGGAGACACTTCCCCATTCAAGGTACAAGTTCATTTTGATATTCCCGTATTTGAAGGTCAAATCAATGCAGATGCTTTGGAAAAGTGGTTAAATTTTCTAGAAGGTTATTTCTTTGTTCATTATTTTGCTAATAGAGAAAATATCACCTTTGTGCTCCTTAATTCTCTCCCCCATGTCAAACATTGGTGGGAAATTTACTAAGAGAAAAATTCCATAGAGGAGTCTGGAATATTTGGGTCTGAGCCCACTTGGGATTTTTTTATGGATGTGGTCAAGGATAAATATACCCTTTGGGAAACTATGATGACCAATACATGAGATGGACCACACTACATCAAGAGAGGGGCTAAATACTATCAGAGTTCACAAATAAATTCCATACCTTGAGCATCAAGTTGGGTATTAAAGACTTAGAGTGACATTTGGTTCTAAAATACCATGGGGCTCTACACATGTACATCCAAACCAAAATGGAGTTTCTGGACATCTCATCACGGGAAGCTGCTTATCGATATGATGTCAAAATTGAGAAAAATTTAAGAAACAGAAAAAACAAGAATTTGGTTCTACAAATCCACAACAACAAAAGTATTGTAAAGGAATCCCTAAATCACATAATATCCAACTTCAAGACAACCAATCAAGGCTGAAAGAAAATAGGAGAAATGTGAATACAAAGGACACTGGGAAGTGGTGTGACTTCCAAAAAATCCCTTTACACAACATCAATGAGTGTTTCTCAAAACAATCATTTGTATTCGAGCTCAAAGAAACAAAGTCGAGCCCTGAATCCAAATCTGATTCAAACAATAATAAAAGGAGTCAAATAATTGATGCAGAACCCATTGCTACTATTGTGACCACAACAATCCAACCAAAATATCCAGAGGATCCTAAGGAGGGGGAGCATCTCTTCCATTCCCAATTGTGGGTGAATGCGACCCCCACTGCATTTTATTGTTGATAGCACAAGACAAAAGAACCTATTCTCAATAGAGTTCATAAAGAATTTGAAGTTTTCAACAACACCACACCCGCAACTGTAAAACCTTGGGTGGCTTCATCAAGGTAGAGATATTCATGTCAACCAATAGTGTCACCTGTCCTACGACATCAATCCCTTCAAGGAAGAGGTACTATGTGATTTTTACCCACTGTAATTATGTGATGTTATGTTAGGTCAACTATATATGTGGAAGAATCATGTATTTTATGAGTCATGACCCTAAAGCGTCATTGTTACTTTGGGGGGTTAGATCTACAGGATACCTGAGGTTGTCCCGACTACTGTCATGACAAGACAATGCTACAAAGTAATCTCTCATACCATAAATTTTATCCTCTTCATAATATGGGAATAAGGTGAACAGAAGGACACTACAACCACTTTAGCACTGCAACCATTATAAGAATATTGTATAAGAGCACAAAAATATTAGTGTGTTACCTATGGTGGTTCCTCCACACTTCCCAATCTAAGAAAGTTACAATAGATCCCTTCATACTCCTCATATCACATATTCACCAATAAATTCCTCCCCCACTTGGGTGGATCATCTAGCTAGATCAGTTGAATAGATCAAACCCCTCCATCAACAGGTTCATAACAACCTTCAACAAGCTAGGCAGGACAACTTCTCCAACAAGGAAAGTAGTTCACTAAGGTTCTGATTCAACAAAAGCTTCCCCATATTCCATGAGAACTTGACATATTGGAGACCATTTCTTCCTAAGGGGGGGAAGAATCATCCAGGAATAAATCGGTGGATACCCACCTATCTTACTCCAAACATGGGTTTCCACCTTCGCAGTTATTCTACAGTTTTTTAGTTATTGAACTTTAGTGGCCATTTTGAGGCCCTAAATGACATTTTTTGGGCTCGACAGTGCCTAGAAACTATTTTAAGGAAGACACTAAGCCAAACAAAATATGTACTCCTCAAATATACCTTTCCACTAAGGTATAGTTCACCCCAAATGGATATTGTATGAAAAAGTTACACCATCGGCAAGTTGACATTTCTACTACCGCCATTGAGGCCCACAAAAATTTTGGCGTTTCATCTTCTGAGGTTAGAATTTTTTATTTTACTTTTGTTAAAAAGCCCTTTGGATCCTCATTGTAAACATAATATTCTTTCGAATGAGCATAGCCATCACATCTCTTCTTAGAGATAAGCTTCCACCATTCTAGTGAGTTCATTCACTTTGTAACTGTACAATTTATGTACATTTCTTTCATTAATAAAATTTGTTCATTACTGTATCTCTGTGTTTTTGGAAATATATATGTGTATTTACTTATTATTGCCTCCTTCATTCCATTCTCAAAATAACATGGATCAGTGGTATCAGAGCAGGCTACTCCTTGTTGTTTCTTAGAGCATGTCCCCGATGAGGTTAGGGTATAAAGAGTTGGTTCTCGAGCTAGTTTCTCTTGAGGACAACCTCTCTCTCCAGCCAAAGTAGCCTCCAATGGAGGAAAAAATGAGAGATGAGGGAGCATAATATCCCATCAATATGTTTCTCAAGGAATCCCTCGTGCAACAGAGGAATGAGATGTTGGATAATTTTTCCCAAATCCTTCAACGATTTCTAAAAATAGAACATGCGTCTTCATCAAAAAGTTTCTTTGGATACGCTACCCCATTCAACGTACATGTTAATTTTGATATTCCTATATTTGAAGGTCAGATCTTTGCAGATTGTTTGGAAAAGTGGTTAAATTTTCTATAATGTTATTTCTCTGTTCACAATTTTTCCAACAGATAAAATATCACCTTTGCACTTCTTAAGGCTTTCCCACATGTCCAACATTGGTGGGAAACTTACTGGGAGAAAATTTCCGTAGAGAAATCTTGAATATTTGGGGCCAAGCCCAATTGGGATTATTTTATGGATGTGGTCAAGGAGCAATATTACCCTATGGGAAATTATGATCACCAATACATTAGATGCACCATGATACATCAAGAGAGGGGACAAATAGTGCCAGAGTTCATAAAAACCCTCCATACCTTGTGCACCAAGATCGATATCAAATACTTTGAGTGACAATTAGTTCTAAAATATCGAAAGGCTCTACACAGGTACATCCAAACCAAAATGGATTTTCTGTACATCTCATCACTGGGAGTCTCTTATCGATATGTTGTCAAAATTGAGCAAACATTTAAGCAGCAAAACAAGACAGAATTTGGGTTTGCAGATTCGTAATAACCAAAGTATGGTAAAGGAATCCCTAATTCACAGAATATCCAACCTCAATATAACCATTCCAAGCCACAAGAAAAGAAGAGCATTGGGAAGATGAAGAAGGACACTATGAAATGGTGTGACTTCCAAAAAATCCCTTGGCACAACACCGATGAATGTCGCTCAAAACAGTGATTGGTAGTTGAGTGCAAAGAAATAGAGTTGAGCCCTGAATCAAACTCTAATTAAGATAATAATAAATGGAGACATATAATTGATGAAGAACCCACTTCTACTATGGAAACCACAAGAATACAACCAAAATAAATAGAGGATCTTGAGGAGGGGGAACGCCTCTTCCATTCCTAGATGTGGGTGATGGCGATGTAGCTGAATTTTATTGTTGATAGTAGAATGCAGATGAAACTAATATCATCATAGGTTTTCAAGCATTTGTATTTGTCAAAAACACCACAACCATAACCATACAACCTCAGGTGTCTTCTCCAAGTTTGATATCTTTGTGTCAACTATCATTGTTGCATGTCTATGACATTAATCCCTTGAAGGATTAGGCTTCTGTGATGTTTCCCCACTAGAATTCTATGATTTTTTTATAGGAAAACAATATTTTTGGAAGCTTCATGTTGTTTATGAGTCTTGATCCCGTACTATCATTGTTACTTTTGGGGGTGAACTATACAAGATACCAGAGGTAGTCCTGACTACTGTCCCGGAAAAACAGTGCTGCAAACTAATCTATCACACTGCAAAGTTTAACTTCTTCACAATTTCGGAAGAAGGTGAACAGAAGGAAAATTGAAGCATGAAAGCCTCATCCCAAGACCTTTCTATCCAACAAAATAAGATTGTGGCAGAGAACAAAAATATTGTTGTGTCACCTATGGGGGTGCCTCCACACGGCCCAAACCAACAAGGTTACAATATAGCCCTTCATACTCTTCATATTGCATATTCAGTAATAGATTCCTCCCCAAATATGGAAAAGCATGTAGCTATATCATTTGAATGGATCCAACCCCTCCAACAATAGTTTCATAAAAACATTCAACAAGATAAGCATGACAACTTCTTCAACAAAGGAAGTAGTTCACCAAGGTTTAGATTCAACAAAAGCTTCCACATCTTTCATGAGAACTTGATGCAATGGATACAATTGATACCTAAGTGGGGAAGAATGATACAGGTGGAAATCAGTGGCCACCCACCTATCCCACTATCTCAAAATAGGGGTTTCCACCTTGGGAGTTTTTCTACAGTTTTTCGAGTCTTAAACTTTCAGGGTCGTTTTGAGGTCATAAACAACATTTTTTGTGCTCGAAAACACCTCCCATGTAATCAAAGGCATATGCTAGGTCGAACGAAATATGTACTCCTTTGATAGACCTTTACGAAGAGGTATAGAATTCCCCAAATAGATATCATATGAAAAATTTACACCCTCAGAAAGTTGACATGTCAACTACCCCCATCAGGCCCACAAACCTTTTAGTGTTTCATCTTCTAGGGTTAGGGTTTTGGATTTTCTTTATGTTAAAAATTCTTTTGGAGCCTCATTGTAAACATTGTCTTCTTGCAAATGAGTGTATCCATCACATCTATTCTTAGATATGAGATACCACCATTCTAGTGATTTCATTCACTCCATAATTGTACAGTTTATGTACATTTATTTCATTAACAAAAATTGTGCATTACTCTATCTCTGTGTTTTTGGCAACATATATGTGTATTTACTTATTATAGTTTTTCCTTCATTTCATCCTCAAAATAATCTGGATCAGAGAGACAATATTTCCACACATTGGAAATGTTCCCATCATCTAGTGTAACTTGATCAATGCACATAGAGGATTAAAAATTGGGAAACAAATCTCTATTTGTAAAATCATGATCCATAATGTTTTCCTGCTCAAATTTTTCATAAGGGTCACAAGTACTTCTAGACATAGATCCACAATTTCACCTATCATTTCTTCCTTTTTCCTTTGGTATCTATACTTCATTCCAAGTACCTTACCCATAAATGAAAACTAGGACCTAACAACTCCATGATAATCTCTACTAGCATTGGGTTGAAGTTGTTGAACACGTGAATTGCCTATGGTCTTGGTGGTGAAATCATAAGGATTCAAAATCAATAAAATCTATGTACTAAAAAATTAAAAAATAAATCTCCGCTATACTCTGTTGTTCAAACTTGGGCTGTTGAAACTCAGTCACAAAAAGTGATGAAAATGTATGAACAGTAAAAACAAAAAAACAAAACTACATTAACAACACATCGATAAAAAAATTTAGTACACATGCAAAAATATCATAGGGAAATTGTTTCCCAAAACTTCACTTAATAAACATTTAAGGCTCGATCTGAATTACATTCAAACCCATCTTATCAATCCATTCAAACTTATTGTTTCCATTCGTCCATAAATCTAACTTATTGACATGAGAAAACCCAACCCAACCCACCTTCATATACTTGAGTGGATTGACAACACAAACCCTCAATGAAACTTGCCATTTCAATTTATACCTTGAATGGTTGTAAATGTAGTAATACAATACTATTTACCAATTAAAGGAGATTCCATGATGTATTTAGGTTTTTGTGATAAATTAAATGTTGGCCCTCTACGACCAAATTGTTGTGTCTTGGACTTGTAAAAATAAAAGAATTCATTATTTTTATCATTTTGATCCTAGTGATGAACCACATTAGTTCAAAACGTCAATAAAATTAATGTGAATGTAAATTATTTAAAAGATTCTATACCCACTAAAACTAATCATAGAATTATGAGAAAAGAGAAAAAGTAACAAATAGTTTCCCCCTCCTCCCCTTACCACAAATATTTGACCTCAACTATAACAAACAGATCCCATAGGGTGGGGGGACATGTCATGGCACTAGAATCGAAATATGGAAAATAAACAAAATGAATAATAAAACATGGAATGAAACAAAATAGATCAAAAGTAAACCAAGAAAAAAATTAACATGAGACTAACTAAAATCCTCTTTACAAGAGGGGCTCAAAATTAATGAATTGGAGATATACAGTATAGAGATTTAGGTAAGGGCCATTCACCCACCTTGAATAAGAATTCCATCAATTTGAACCAGCCAAACAAAACTAGTATATCCAGCATTCGCAACTATATACGGTCCCATCCAATTCATTTGTGTCTTCTTTTCATGTATATATATTTTTATATAAGATAACCAAATGACCCTTACAAATTTCCTTACTACTAATGTTGTGTTCATGCTAGGATTTATGTTTTGCATTTTCCATTAACTAGTGAAAATAGGATATGAATCTATGTTAGGATTTGTCTTGCATTTTCCATTAACTAGTGAAAATAGGCTATGAATCTAGAGTCCTCTAGTTGCATCAACTTAGTAATTATCCCATTCTATAATTGTTTCCTCTTGTGTCATATGAATATATTTTGCAATAAATAAACTAGGCACCATAACATCTACAAACATCACATCTTATTTCTCATACACCATATGAAAATGACTCTACTTATGCAATATCTTAATGGTTATCATGAAATATGAAATCCATTGGAATTATCTCATCCCATTCATCCTCTTATGTCAAATGAATATATTTTGCAATAAATAAACTAGGCACCATAAACTCTACAAGCATCACATCTTATTTCCCATACACTGTCTGAAAATGACTCTAGTTATGCAATATCTTAATGGTTATCATGAAATATGAAATCCATCGGAAAGATCTCATCCCAGTCATCCTCCTATGTCAAATGAATATATTTTGCAATAAATAAACTAGGCACCATAAACTCTACAAGCATCACATCTTATTTCCCATACACCATATGAAAATGAATCTACTTACGCAATATCTTAATGGTTATCATGAAATATGAAATCCATCGGAATGATCTCATCCCAGTCATCTATGTTTCTTTACTAGATCTTTATCAAACCATGCTTCGAAATAGTATTGAAGTATTACGCTATTTCGTTGGCCTGTGGATAATGTATGATACTTTTTTGATGTTGAATCATAAACTCTTGAGTGATAGTTGTGAAATTAGAACTCAAAAAGTGTTTACCTTGATCACTTATTAAAATTTTAGGGAAACAAAACATAGCGATGATATGCTCAAAAATAGAATGTGTTATGTTATTGGTGGAATAATCTAGAGAAGGTATACCCACTACTCATATATTGAGATAGTTAATTGTGGTGATGACATATTGAGCCTTAGAATGCCAAGAAAGTGGGATGGTAGGTCTAATAAAAATCCACAACCGACTTCTCAAATGGTTGAAGTGATACTATTGGGTGGAGTGGAATATCATCCCTTCTAAATGGATTTCCCACTTTCTAGTAGACATCATAACCCTTCACATAATATTTAGCATATTTTGATATAGTATGCCACCACAAACCAACCTGTGACATCTTGCAGGTGGTTACCTTACCACCAAAATGATTTCCCTCATCTTCATAATGACATTCACAAAGGATATCCTTGAATTAAATATCCAACATACATCACTGAGAATTCCATCAGTTCCCAAGTTATATGATTTTGATGCAATTAAACGATAATATTGATGAAATTACTAAGACAACTGAGAGGGGGGGTGAATCAGTTGTTATTGAGCTTAAACAATTTTTAGTCTATTAATACATTCTTAATCTTTCTTCAAGTGATCGTCAACATTATACAACATATGGACAATAAAAGTAATGAGCATCAATCACACATAAGGTATACACAGAGACATATCTTCACAAGGAAACCCATAAAGGGAGAAAACCTCTTCTTCTTCTAAATGATAGGCAGTCTTTTAAGTTCTGTACATCATCTATAAGTAAGCACAAACTCAATGTGAGGCTGCTACCTCTGTTTTGCAAGATGCAACTTGTTGAGAGCACCATCTCTCTGTTTTTCTCTAGCACCCACTAGAAGGAAGCACCAACTCCTTGGTTTCTCTAGCACCAACTCCCTGTGTTCAAGCACCCACTTGAACCTATGAGGACAACATTCCTCCCTAGCACCTCCCAACCACCCTGGAATTTGAAATGAATAATTAAACAACCAACTACACAGATAAATCGATTCTTACCACTTCTTCTCTATTCTGTAAATCTGGTTTTCTTAACTATTCTGCAATTCTTCTCTTCCTTTCTCTATTCTGCAATTCTGCTCTGTTTCAACTTCTTCTATCATTATTCTCTACTTCAGGTCTATTCCTCATATATTACTCTTCTTTGAGTTTTATTTCACACATCGCACATTTTTCAGTCTCACACTGCGCATACTCTGATTTTTCTTTTCTCACTATTTAATTCATTTTTCGTCCAGAACTGCCAACCACGCACAGTCTGTCTCATTTTATTTTATGCACCACTCCACCAACAGTTACTCTTCGCATCTTCTTAGGCAAAATAAAATCCGTCTGAGCAACTGAAACACCAACCAATCAAGAATCATAAATGAGTTTCGCTAACAGATTCGTAATTGATAAATTAATTGTGGGAGAGAACAGTAGCCCTCCAATCATATTCAAGTTTATCTGCACCGTTGGATGAACTTTATTAATCTTTCCTTTCAATCAGGTTTTGTCATTTCGGCATTCCTATGGCCAAGTGTCTCAACACTTCATATCGAAATCTCTGAAACTCCGATACAGAGCTTTTCTGCGCTAGCTCCATCCTCAATATGACCAAGGCCATGACCAAGTTCTTATGCATAAAGTGCTTTTCATGAATTCGCATTTCGTGAGTTTGGAGATGAGGCATATTGACTCTCCAAGTCGCGATCCCCGAAACCCAAAAATCGAGCTTATCAGAACTGACTCCTTCCCTTCTCGTGACCATCGGCAGTGACCATAGGCTATGCCAAAAAGGTGCTTTGCGAGTTTATAAACTTCATCTGATTGACAATTGAAATCTCCATAGATTCGACGGTCCATATCTTATCGTGATCTCGCATCTTGCAAGTTTGGATATGAGGCATCTCGATTCTCCAAGTCTCGATCCCCGAAACCCCAAAATGGAGCTTATGAGAACTGACTCCTTCCCTTCTCGTGACCACCGACGGTGACCATAGGCTATGCCAAAAATGCGCTTTGCGAGTTTATAAACTTCATCTGATTGTCAGTTGAAATCTCCATAGATCCGATGGTCCAGATCTTATTGTGATCTCGCATCTCGCGAGTTTGGAGGTTATGTTTCTTGCCTCTCCAAGTCGCGATAGTAGAAGATTTGAGATGGAGCCAAATCAATGGTTCATATCACACCTTGATCTGACGGATGTGATTAAATCACTATTTCACATCTCGTGAGTTTGGTGGTTATGTTTCTTGCTTCTCCATGTCGCGATAGGCGAAGCTCTGAGATGGATCTTAGATCAATAGTCCAGAATAACCCTCGAACTGACGGCTACAATTAAATCACGATTTCGCATATCACTATTTCAGTGTTTATGTTTCTTGTCTCTCCAAGTCACGATTCACGAAACTCCAAAATGGCATGGGATCAACGGTCCATGATCTCGATAAATATACGGTCTAGATCTTATCGTGAATTTGCATCTCGTGATTCCTTCGATGGAGGTCCTTGTCACTCCAAGTTGCGAAATAAAAAACTCTGAACTATAGCTTAGATCAACGGTCCACATCTTTTGGTGTGTTGACGGTCAGGATCTTTTCATGATTTCGCAAACTCGCTTCACCTTTCACTTTTAAAGATCATGCAGATTCTCCTAGATCCTACGATGGTCGATCCTCGCGCTCGGATCTAACATTCGAGATCTATTCTCCATATCTGCATGCTCTTCTTATCTATATTGAGATCTGACAGTCATCGAGAATTCTGAATTGTTGATCCAATGATCACTGTTGCTGTTGATCATGTTGATATTTTCCATGGCTATTCTTGCCAACAATCCTCTGCACACTTATTTGAATCTTCTCTATAGCGTCTATATTCATTGTTGTACTTTCCATCAATGACAAGCATTCACTGTCTATTAAATATTTTCCAACAATCTCCCCCTTTCACATTGATGGCAACACAAGCACCCACATGCATTCAGACTCTCCTCCCAGACTCTTTTCTCCCCCTTTGACATCAATGTCAAAGAAGAAACAAGCTCCCCCTGAGCTGTTGCAAAACATACTCCCCCTGTCAACTATGAGCATCTTGGAAATACACCGGATATTCAATAATTACTCCCCCTGAGCAGGTGAACATATTAGACACAAGAAATTATAACCCCCAATGTTTGACGAAGATATCCAAAAGGGGTTGCTGCTAATGGTTTTGTAAATATATCTGCAATTTGTTCTGTAGAAGGTATATAATTCAGTTGAACAATTCTGTTTGTAACTTGTTCTCTGAGAAAATGGTACTTTATTGGAATATGCTTAGTCTTGGAATGGAGAACAAGATTCTTGGAGACACTAATGGCATTGGTGTTATCACAGTGAATTGGAATGGGATTAGTGTAAGTTACCTTCAAATCTGCAAGAGTTTGTATCATCCATAAAATTTGTGTGCAGAAAGTAGCAACAACAATGTATTCTGCCTCTGTAGTTGATAATGAAATGGATCCTTTCTTTTTACTAATCCATGCTACTAATGAGTCACCCAGAAAGAATGCTCCTCCACTGGTGTTTTTTCTCTCATCAACACAGTTTGCCCAATCTGCATCTGAATAAGCAGTTAACTGGAAATTTTGATTTCTGGGAT
>JZKD02S2280745.1:300347-326763 GCA_000966675.3 Picea glauca | reverse complement strand
GGGGGGGGGGTGAATTAGTTGTTATTGAGCTTAAACAATTTTAAGTCTATTAATACATTCTTAATCTTTCTTCAAGTGATCGTCAACATTATACAACATATGTAAAATAAAAGTAATGAGCATCAATCACACATAAGTTATACACAGAGACAAATTTTCACGAGGAAAACCATAAAGGGAGAATTCCACTTCTTCTTCTAAATTATAGGTAGTATTTTAAGTTATGTACATTGTCTATAATTGAGCACCAACTCAATGTGAGAATTCTACCTCTATTTTGCAAGCTGCAACTTGTTGAGAGCACTAACTCTCTGTTTTTCTCTAGCACCCACTAGAAGGAAGCACCAACTCCCTAGTTTCTCTAGCACCAACTAGAAGGAAGCACCAACTCCCTATGCTCAAGCACCCACTTGAACCTATGAGGACAACAGTCCACCCTAGCATCTCCCAACTACCCTAGAATATGAAATGAATAATTAAACAACCAACTACATAGATAAATCGATTCTTACCACTTCTTCTATGTTCTGTAAATTTGGTTTTCTTAATTGTTCTACAATTCTTCTCTTCCTTTGTTTGTTCTGCAATTCTTCTTTGTTTCAACTTGTTTTTTCATTTTGCTCTGCTTCAGGTCTATTCCTCATCTATTACTCTTCTCTGAGTTTTATCTCACACTGCACACATTTTTCAGTCTCACACTGCACATACTTTGATTTTTCTTTTCTCACAGTTTAATTCATTTTTCGTCCAGAACTGCCAACCACGCATAGTCTGTCTCATTTTCTTTTATGCACCACTCCGCCAGAAGTTACTCTTGACATATTCTTAGGCAAAAGAAAAACCATCCGAGCAACTGAAATGCCAACCGATCAGGAATCATAAATCAGTTTCGCTAACAGATTCGTAACTGATAAATTAACTGTGGAAGAGAACAGTAGCCCTCCGATCATATTCAATTTTATCTGCACCATTGGATGAACTTTATTAATCTTTCCTTTAAATTTGGTTTCGGCATTTCGGAATTCCTGTGGCCAAGTGTCTCGACACTTCATATCACGATCTCTGAAACTCCGATATAGATCTTTTCTGTGCTAGCTCCATCCTTAATATGACTAAGGCCATGACCAAGCACTTATGCATAAAGTGCTTTTCGCGAATTCGCATTTCATGAGTTTGGAGATGAGGCATATCGACTGTCCAAGTCGCGATCCCCGAAACCCCAAAATGGAGCTTATCAGAAATGATTCCTTCCCTTCTCGTGACCATCGACGGTGACAATAGGCTGTGCCAAAAAGGCACTTCGCGAGTCTATAAACTTCATTAGATCAATGATTGAAATCTTCATAGATCTGATGGTCCAGATCTTATCGCATTCTCGCATCTCGCGAGTTTGGATATGAGGCATCTCGAATCTCCAAGTCGCGATCCCCAAAACCCCAAAATGGAGCTTATGATAACTAACTCCTTCCCTTCTCATGACCACCGGCAGTGACCATAGGCTGTGCCAAAAAGGCGCTTCGTGAGTTTATAAACTTCATCTGATCATCGGTTGAAATCTCCATAGATTTGACGATCCAGATCTTATCACGATCTCGCATCTCACGAGTTTGGAGGTTATGTTTCTTTCCTCTCCAAGTCACGATAGGAGAAGCTCTGAGATGGAGTCGGATCAATAGTTCAGATCACACCTTGATCTAATGGTTGCGATTAAATCATGATTTCGCATCTCGCGAGTTCAGTGGTTATGTTTCTTGCCTCTCCATGTTGTGATAGGCGAAGCTCCAAGATGGAGCTCATATCAACGGTCCAAAACTACCCTCGAACTGATGGATACGATTAAATCACGATTTTGCATATCATGATTTTAGCGTTTATGTTTCTTGCCTCTCCAAGTCGCAATTCGCAAAACTTCAAAATGGCGTGGGATCAATGGTCTACGATATCGATAAATCTATGGTCCAGATCTTATCATGAATTCACATCTCACAATTCCTTAGATGGAGGTCCTTGTCACTCCAATTTGTGAAAGGAGAAACTCCGAATTAGATCTTAGATCAACGGTCCATGTCTTTTGGTGTATTGACGGTCAGGATCTTTTCATGATTTTGCAAACTCCCTTCAGCTTGCACTTTTAAAGATTGTGCATATTCTCCTGGATCCTACGATGGTCGATCCTCATGCTCGGATCTAATGCCCAAGATCTATTCTCCATATATACACACTCTTCTTGTCTATATTGAGATCTGACAGTCATCAGGAATTCTGAATTGTTGATCCAATGATCACTATTGCTATTGATCCTGCTGATCTTTGCCATCGCTATTCTTGCCAACAATCCTCTGCACGCTTATTCGAATTTTCTCTGCAACGTCTATCTTCATTGATGTACTTGCCATCAATGAAAAGCATTCGTTGTATGTTAAATATTTGCCAACAAATATATAGCCCAAACTACGAGAGGGTGTTTTGGATTTGTGGAATAATAACAAAGGTGGAACTTGCAGTCAATAATAATGCAATATCTTTCATATAGTTACAGTGAATTTCAATTAGGAAAACATTGGCATCTAGATGTAATCATGAACTACACCTCCAAATTCACCTAAATAAATCCTTGATAAGTGACTAGGGCCAACATTATTCATACCTAGATTAAAAATAACTTCAAATGGAACTCCTAAAATAAAAATAACCACCTACAATTTCAACCTACCAAAATAGGCTTATTAAGTAAATAATTCAACGAAAAGAGGTGAATCTATAACTTTATGATGATTTGTGGAATCACAATACCAATTCAATGTCAAGGAGTTATGAGATCAAAATTGAATCATCAATCTATGTGTGTAATTTTTCATAGGTGATATGCATTATGTATGTAAGCTATATGATTCTAATATGTCAATGATTTTGTAGCTAAAACATATAATCAACTATGAACATATCTCTCAGGATTTTTTCCACTCACTCCAAGAGATTGTCTTTGGTTTCCACCTTTTATTTCATTTTCCTAGAAGTTAGGTAAATTAATACCAATCCTAAAAGAATGTAAAACAAGGGAATGATCTAGAAAATAGGAAATCAATAGGTACTTCCTCTATATCTCCATATCAAAATAATTATAATAATAACATAATACCCATGAAGCATTCAAGATCCAAAACTCCAAGTGATGGTTATAATAAACTAAAGGAATGAAACACCAAACCATAGATATGTTAGAACATGATTAAGATAAAGAATTTTGTTGGTAAAATAAATTAGTGAAAGGAAATAATGGACATAGAAACAAGTAAACCATGGAGACAAAAGAAAAAAAATGCAATTATTAGGATTTGGTCTCTATCATTGAGTGAGACCTATCCATGGGAGTTCAAAACCTTTATGAAAAAACTATTGAAACTAAATTATAACATTCTTTATTAAAATAGGTAGGAAATCACATTACACAGTTGTTATAGCTCCTTTCTCTAACCACTTAGATATTAATGAATACAAGAAGATGAAAATTCGAAATGGGAAATTAGGAAGAATATTTATCCTCTTATATCTTATATCAATACTCATATTTCTTTTATAATATCCTCAACTGACCCAGTCACTTAGATCCCTTATTTATTGGGGGAGGGGGGTTGGGGTTTTTACCCTATAGCCCTTTCCTGGGTGCAATGGATCATTGGGGCCCTTTTATTTATTTTATTGTTGTCTTTATATCAAACTTTAAATGAATTTGGGAAGATTGGGTTGTCTCATAATGAATGTTGGTCCCCCATACTATGGTATATTTTTCATTCACTGCCATTGATGTTGTAGCCATGATCCCCAATGTTTTTCTCCTTAGTTCTTTTGATATGAGTATTTTGGTTCAAATGGAAGCTTTCTAGATTAATCTTGTCATGGTTCGTAGTTAGATATTTTGATGTAAATGAGATAGAATTTTCATCTTTACCAACAAAATTATTAGTGAAAATTCACCTGGAAGTACTTTAGACATCCAACATTATTTACATTCCGATAAAAATAAGCCAAATTCATCCATTAATCAAACATATTATATTAATACATTTAATTATCCATTGGGGATATAAGTGACTCAAAATATATTAGCTATAATAATAAATTGTAGTAATGATAGCACAAAACAAGATGAAAAATGGATGGTAACTACATTGCAATCTAGGGTCCCATCATACCCCTTTTCACATGTCAAACCTACACTGCAAATGGTAAATATCTAAAATACAAGTGCAACCCATGTGGAACTCACAGGAGTTACCCATTTTCACCAAATTAGCTCGCTCTCTCACTTTACGTTGGATATCCTCTAGTGGAAGGGCATTGTACCTAGAATAGTATTACTAACACATAGACAATAAATGGGTCAAGGTGATTTCAACTGTTGTCTTATTAAAACAATAGTTATAGCATAGGAAAATAAAGTGATGGAGGATCTAAAATAATGTCTGTCAAAATTTGGGAAATGGAGTCAATAAAGGAATCAAGATGGATGAAATTAGATGAACGAGGTTGGTCAAAAGTGTTCTTATAGCATGCCAAATCTCACCATGAATTCTTTATTGATTTGTTGTAAATTAACAAATTGAAGGCCCTTAGGAAACAAATAGTGATTTTATCCCCAACTCAAATATACCATAAAATATTTCACTAAATAGATATTATAAAAAAAATAAAAATGAATAGGTATAGCCTCACTCAATCCTTATCCTCATACAACTAATTTCCCTACTACCACATCCTTATTTCACCAAAATTATTGTATGATTCTAGTACATAAAATTAGCAAAATAATGAAAATGGAAGCCAAACTTACATAAAAACCATTATGGTCATGTTCACTTGAAACATATATTAAATTAGGCTGAACACAAGAGTTCTCCCACAAATCACAACGTGAGAAATAAATTAGGGAGTTACTCTTTGAATAAATTTTCTAACTTGACCACTTACAGTCAAATAATATAGGTGGATTCTAGATCCACTTCACTGTCTCAGAAGAATTAACTAAATAACTTGGACTCTCTTATATCAATGTTTTCTCCAAGGAAAGGAATAAATTAACAATATATCATAACCAACTCACTTGACATGTCAAATAATGCACAAAATAAAAAGAAACTGAGTGGTGTCTAGGCCACATGTATTCTCCTTAAAGAAAATGTATCCTTGAAAGAATCTTCCTTTACTAAGAAATTAATAGCCTCAAGACATGAAAAGCTTATCCATATGTGAAAGTCATTCTCTACCATGGGAATGAATTATTCTCACTCTTCCCAAATAACTAAAATGTGCAAGAAACACTGATGGGGTGATCCTAAAAATGTTGGTCAAAATGAGGCGAGAGTTATAAAATGGTATATTTTCAATAACCACAACCCTCTCAATATTTGTCTTGACCACTATTATAAGAACAATTTGGAAATCCTATAGCCATTCTACATCTACTCAAACTTATATGGAAAAAATATAGGCACTCTGTCAAAAATATATATGTTCATGAGCTAGGATAACCCTCCAATAAATATATTAATCTCCTCCAAAAATTGATATACCTATAAATAAATGTAAAGTGGGAAATTGTTGCAAAAACAACCCCTCAAAACAAGGGTCCACTCTTAAAAAAATATGCATGAAACCTCAATTTATGCATTGATACCAATAAACTCCTCACCAAGTGACATGTGTGTCTTATCCATGCAAGACATCCCATCAAAATGAATGAACATGTGTTCATTGTTGCCTCCATAAGTGAGACGTCTTCATTCATTTATCAATCAAGGTCATTGGGATACTCCAAGAAATCCCAAAATAATATAAGGCCCTATGGAATCATCTCTAATGCTAACAAAATCAAACTCATAGGGGGAATTCCACTAGACAAGACTCACCATTCATGCTATAATACATCAAATCAAGGAAATAACTAGCGAAAGGTGACATAGAACCTCATAAATGATGATCATATGTCAAAATTAATCCTTCTAGATACAATTTTGCCTCTAATGACTCAATAACTTCGCATCAATGTATTAACTCATCAAATAATGTGAAAGTGACTAGATACATGGAATAAGGTTTTAACCAAGAAAGTACTTACATCAATCTATGTTCAAATTTATCACAATACTCAACTAACACCATGAAGGAAGAGGATGGACACATCATAGGAGTAATAAAATATCATAATGCATCAACATATGTTCCAAGAATAATATATTAATGGAGAAGTCCACTAGTAAATGTAGTTAATAATATCAATGCTTGATCATGTGTTAATAATTTCCAATAAATAAAGGGTGTCCACACTATTAGTTTCAAACCATGCTACATCATGTCACACATAGTTGTTCAGAGGGATAAAACCATCTATAAATGATTACATAAGAAGAAAAATATCTTAAAACAAGTATTCCACCATGCCAAGATATCATTCTCATTCCAAACAAGTCCATAAGTACTAGGGTGTTCCTTCTCAAGAGACATATCAACAAATATACCATTAATACCATTACAATTACAAGATATACCATGTTAGGTAGGGAACTCCATATCCTAAGAAATCATCGTATGAAAACATTTAATAGGAGGTTGATCCATCAATAAAAGGCATGCAATATGAAGAGATCATTGATATATGAGACATGATAACCAATCCATAATTGAAGAGATGAGTCTCCTCCCTCCAAATAAATCATGTTATATCACAATACTCTAATCTAAGAACTTCAACCCTATTTACATAAAATGCGATATATGAGACATGATAACCAATCCATAATTGAAGAGATGAGTCTCCTCCCTCCAAATAAATCATGTTATATCACAGTACTCTAATATAAGAACTTCAACCCTATTTACATAAAATGCTCCATTAGTGTCATCATAAAGAACTATGACATGAGTGATGAAAATCACAAGTAGTATGTCTCACACAAAATGAGGGGTAACAACTAGCTCCAATATGGGCACATGTTCTCTAAAAGAGTGCAAGAAAATTCCATATATTTAATGTACTTTCTAAAAAATATTACAAGAGGTAAACATGTGGTTGTCTTCACACCTTGAAAACCCAAACACAAACCATATGAACTTCTCAACATTGCCAGAAAAATTCTCAAAAAATTGGATTTACAAAGAAAGGAATAAGTCAACAATGCCAAAGGGAAGATGAAAATAAACCTATTGCTCATGCATGTTGAGCTTATTCATCCTATCCTACTCTAACATACCAATTTTAACAAGCTAGGTGAAATCATAAATCCCTGTAACCATCAAACCATCTCATCAATACCATGAGAGTTACCCTTGTTCCTAGCCAAAAACAAAGACAAGGAGACATAAAAAACCAAGTGATCCAATTTTGTAATATCCATCAGTGCGATGTTGAAATATGAAGTACGCTCATGAACATGGAAAATAACATCCAAATCATATAAAGGATGGCATGCATCACTACAAACAATCTCTATCTGTTGTTGGATAGGGTTGATGTAATCATTATTTTCTACATAAGCATATGGTATCACCACATCATTCATGAAACACTATCCTCATTCCTCATAAGAAATGAGGATTTAGGTGACTTTGAAAATATGAAAAAATATTATTTTCCAACTTATATGAAATATGTTGATGGAATATGAAACAAAAATTCAGATCTCAAAAACATTTCAGCTAATAATATAGGGCTTTCTTCTCTCCTTTTGATGGTTGGAATTTTCTTCAATATATATCAAATGGAAATTCTTGTTCACACATACAATGCTTGTTGAGCACACACTTATAGTGAGATGGGGGGGGGTGTAAATTGTATAAGGATATATTTTTATTTTTAACATTCATAAGACATAATGAAGAAATCACATAAATACAACAACCAGAAGACAAAATATTTAATGTGGAAACCCTTTCAAGAGAAAACAACAAAAACTTATTTTTGTTAACTTGTAGGCACCAATATATGGTTACAAATGTTTCTAGGCACCAACCTACTAGATCCACCAATCCCTACTACTGTTTTTAGCCACCAAACTACTGGTGACACCAATCCCCACTATTGTTTGT
Source organism: Picea glauca (assembly GCA_000966675.3). Classification (NCBI taxonomy): domain Eukaryota; kingdom Viridiplantae; phylum Streptophyta; class Pinopsida; order Pinales; family Pinaceae; genus Picea; species Picea glauca. The sequence continues at coordinate 318,681 of JZKD02S2280745.1, read as the reverse complement.
TGGAAATGATCTATAGGACACACCAATCCCCTTTGATGTTTGTAAGAACCAACCTATTGGAGACACGGATCCCCTCTATTATTTGTAGGAACTTTCCTATAGGAGACACTAATCCCCTATGTTGTTTCTTTCTTCACCAAATATTCTTTGAGCTTGCTACTTATTCTTTTACCATATATGCTCTACACTCACTACTTCTACTTTCACTAGATCAACTCGATACTCATTGCTTCCTCTTTCCATATGCCTTCATAAGATATTCTTTCTTCTTCTTTAACTTCTTCCTCAGATCTTCCTTTACAATTTTTTCTTTCTAGAATTGGAGATGTATTTGGTAGAACACCACATATTATCTTTGTTAACATTTAATTGTCTCTCTGTGAATGATATTCAATCATCACCGATAAAATGATATGCATAGGAATATACCTTTTCACCCACACTAAGTTGATGCATCAACATGCCCTTTATATATTTGCATATCCTCTTTACTTCTTTCACAGATTCAACAAATGTTTTTCCCTTTCCCCCTAGAACTCAATGCAATGGAGAAAATTGCTTCCTAAGGAGGGAGGATTGATCCAAGTGGACATTGGTGGCCACCCACTTTTTTCGACTGGCTCAAAATAGTTTTCTGGCAATTTTGGCAATTTACTATTTTTAGCAATTTTTAACTTCTGAGGCCATTTTGAGGGCCCAAATGAAGATTTTTCGAGATATAGGTCCTAAATGATAGTCAAAGGCATTATTGAGCCCCTAAAATTAATCTCATCAACAATACCTTTCCAACGTGCTATCACACGCCTAAAACATAGATCGTATGCAAAAGTTACGACCCCGGGAAGTTTATGTACTAACTTACCCAAACGGGGCCCACATGAATTTTGGCGCTTCATATCATAGGGTTAGGTTTTTGGGTGTCTAGAATTTTTGGAATTCCTGGTTTTTGTAAAAAGGCCTTCAGAGCCTCATTGTAACCAGATTCTTGTGAATGCAAGTAGCTGTCACATCTCTTCTCAGAGATAAGCTGCCACCATTCTAGCGAGTCTTTCACTCTGTATTTTTACAATCTTTGTACATTTCTTTCATTAATAGAAATTGTGCATTACTATATCTCTATGTTTATGGCTGCATCTTTGATATATTTATGTTATATTATTGGATATACATGATTTCTCTGTGCATTTCTTTATTATATCTCCACTCTCATTTCGTGCCGAAAATAATCTAGATCAGTGGTATCAGAGTAGGTTGCTCTTGATCGTTTTTTCAGTGCATGTCCCCGACGAGGTCCGAGTATAGAAATTTGGGTCTCGAGCTTGTCTCTCTTGAAGACAATCTCTCTCGCACACCCAATAAACCCTTAATGGAAAAAGAAAAGAAAAATGATGGAGCAGACAATCCTATCAATATGTTTCTTGAGCAAGATCTCACGCGACAGGGGGATGAAATGATGGAGAATTTTTCCCACATCCTTCAATGTTTGCCGATAACAGCACGTGCATCTTCATCAAGCGGCCACTTTGGAGGCACCTCACTTTTCAAGGTACAAGTTAATTTTGATATTCCTGTATTTGAAGGACAGATATATGCAGAAGCCCTAGAAAAATGGTTAACTCTACTAGAAGGTTATTTCTATGTTAACAATTTTTTCGGCAAAGAAAAGATCACATTCGCACTCCTTAAAGCTCTCCCTCATGTAAAACATTGGTGGGAAACTTACTGGGAGCAAAGTTCCACAGAGGAGTCTGGAATATACGGGGCCGATCCCACCTGGGATTTTTTTTTGGATGCAGTAAAGGAACAATATTACCCTGTTGGAAACTATGAGGACCAGTACATGAGATGGACCACACTGTGGAAAAAGAGGGGCCAATCAGTTATGGAGTTCACCAATACCTTCCATACCTTGTGCACCAAGATGGGTATCAAAGACTCCAAGTGACATTTCGTTATGAAATACCGTGGGGATCTACATAGATATATCCAAACTGAAATGGATTTTCTAGACATCTCATCACTCGGTGCTGCTTATCGATATGTTGTTAAAATTGAGAAGAAATTTAATCACCAGAACAAACAGGAATTCGGGTATGCAAATATGCAACAACTAAAGTATGACAAAGATGACCCTAATAAACAGTCTCCCGAAAACCAGTCCAAGACACAGGAAAAGAAGGGTCACGGGAAGACAAAGAAGGACACCGAAAAATGGTGCGAGTTCCACAAAATTGCCTGGCACAACACCAATGAATGTCGCTCAAAACAATCATTGGTGGTCAATATCAAAGACAAAGAGCCAAACCTTGATTCAAAATCTCATTCTGAAAATAATGGTAAAGGACAGATCATTGACGCAGACCCCACTGCTATTGTCACGACCGCAACAATTCAACCAGAAGAACCAACAGATCCTGAAGAAGGGGAGTGCCTTTTTCATTCATAGATGTGGGTGAAGGGGACCCTCCTGCATTTTATTATTGATAGTGGAATCTAGAATAACCTCATCTCAGCAGAGGTTGTCAAACAGTTGGGATTGTCGACAACACCATACCCACAACCATACAACATCGGGTGGCTTTGCCAAGGATGAGATCTTCATGTTAGCCAAAAATGCCTATTTTCATACATAATCCAACCCTTCAAGGATGAGATATTATGTGATGTTGCCCCACTGGATGTCCGTGATGTTCTCTTGGGCCAACCATATATGTGGAAGCGCCATGTTGTTTATGAGTCTCGACCCTACAATGTCATTGTTTCTCTAGGGTTTCATCTCTACAGAATACCATAGGTAGTTCCAACTATTGTTCCACCTAAAAAGTTCCACAAGGTAGTATCTCATACTACAAAATTTATCTTCTTCACAATCTGTTCAAAAGGAGAACAAAAGGACATTGCAACCACTACAGCCTCGCCCCAAGAACCTTCTATCAAACAGAAGCAAGTCGAAAAGGTTGCAGAAAAGTGCAAGGATTTATTCTATAAATCATCCTCTCATGTAGCCTGACTTGTTGAATGACCTCAACCTCAACAAGTTCGTGACAAACTTCTACAAACTGAGAAGCGCGACATCTGCAGCAAGGCATGCGGCTCACCAAGGTACAGACTTAGAAAATGATTTTCCCTCTCCCCCAAGAACTCAAAATAATGGAGACCATTGCTTCCTAAGGAGGGAGGATTGATCTAGGTGGATATTGGTGGCCACCCACCTTTTCCAACTTGCTCAAAACAGTTTTCTAGCAATTTTGGCAATTTACTATTTTTAGCAGTTTTTAACTTTCGAGGCCATTTTAAGGGCCCAAATGAAGGTTTTTCAAGATTGAGGTCCTCAATTATATCCAAAGGCATGATTGATCCCCCAAAATGAATATCCTCGACAATACCTTTCCAACGAGCTATCACACACCTAAAACATAGATCGTATGCAAAAGTTACGACCCCGGGAAGTTAATGTACTCACTTACCCAAACGGGGCCCACATGAATTTTGGCGCTTCATCTCCTAAGGTTAGGTTTTTGGATGTTTAGTGTTTTTGGCATTCATGGTTTTTGTAAAAAGGCCTTCAGAGCCTCATTGTAACCAGCTTCTTGCGAATGCGAGTAGCCGTCACATCTCTTCTGAGAGATAAGCTGCCACCATTCTAGTGAGTCTTTCACTCTGTATTTTTACAGTCTCTGTATATTTCTTTCATTAATAGGAATCGTGTATTATTGTCTCTGTGTTTATGGTTTCATCTATGATATATTTCTGTTATTTTATTGGATATATGTGATATCTCTTTGCATTTCTTTATTATATCTCTGCTCTCATTTCGTGCCAAAAATAATCCATATCATATATTGACTCATCTACTTGAAAATTTAATTGTGTTTTCATCTTCTGGTGTCCTTCTGCATCAAATTTTACATTGACACTTTCTACAATTTTGTGTAATTTTGTATTGTAAAATTTATAAGATCTCCATATCGATGAATAACCAAGAAATATACCTTCATTAGATATGGATTCAGATTTTCCCAAATCCTCATCATCTGTCTTTATGTAGCACTTTCTTATGAAAACTTTGAAGTATGTAACTGTGGTTGGTCTACTTTCCCATAATTCATTAGGTGTTTTTTTGTTTTTGACTCATATTTTCCATCTATTTAGAATGTAAACTACAGTGTTGATTGCTTCTCTCCAAAACATGTCTAGTATCTTGAGTTCATTCAATTTTGTTCTTGCGATATCTTTTATAGTTCATTTTTTTCTTTCTACCACTATATTCCATTGTGGAGTTCTTGTGACTAAGAAATGTCTTTTTATCCCATGAGTCTCACAAAATTATTCAAATTCACTTGAGATAAACTCACCTCCTTTGTCTGATCTCAAACACTTAATTTTCAATTAAGTTTAATTTTCAATTAAGTTTAATTTTCAACCAAAGCTTTGAATTCTTTGAACTTCTCGGAAGCTTCAGATTTCCATTTTAGGAACATAACCCATGTCATTCTATAATAATCATCAATGAGAAACATGAAGTAATGTTAACCTTGTAGACTTTGTGTTATTGTAGGTCCACAAATATCTGTATGAACCAGTTCCAATGGCTTCATTGTTGAGTAATATTTTGATTTAAATATTGTTCTTGTCTATTTTTCATCCTGACATTACTTACAAAGAGTTTTTCAAGGTTTAAGAATATTTGGCATGTCTCTCACTACTTTTTTAGTGTTGATTTTTACCATATTATCAAAGTTCATATGACTTATTCTTCTATGCTATAACCAAATTTTATTTGTTTGTTCCATACAACACTTTTCACCCTCAATCTTAATGAGGATATATACATTATTTGATGTTCTATATACACTTTCCACTAATCTTTATGATCCTTTCTTCCTTTTTTCACAAACTTGAGAATTAAATGTGAGATCAGGTCCTTGATCACACATATGACTAACATTGAGAATATTGTGTTTCATACCATCAACATACAAGACATTTTTTGTTTTAGTATCTTCATTAAGGAGACTTAGAGTACCTTTTCCAGCTATCCTTGTGGTATCATCGCTTCCAAATGTCACACTACCCCTGTTAACTTATTTCAAAGTGAGAAACTTTCCTTTGTCACATGTCATGTGTGTTGATCATACACTATCAACATACCATTGATTTCCTTTGTTTTGAGCATGAGCATAAGTTTTCACAAACATAGATTCCTCCTTCTTCTACATCTCTTATTCATGCCTCCTTTTCCAAACTCCTATGATTTATTTCTTTTGTTTTACAAGGGTATCCACATCCTTGTTTTATCTAAGAGTTTCCACAGGATTACTTCTACAAAAACGTGGGTTGTGCCCATAGTTTTTTCATTTATAGTATACAACATTGTAATTAAATAAAGGGGAAAATGAATTATAGTTTTTTTTTAGAATCCATATTCAATCATGTATTTGTTCTAGACATGATTATTTCTTGTATGTGTTTTAAAATCTATTTCTTTATGACCAAAATGATTATAACAAAAGCAATAGTAAAAAAAATAATTTTGATACCAGTTCATGTGAGACTGCCTTGGTGGGAAACATATTTTGAATTTGTCCTTGTTTTCCTTAAACAATTTCAACTTTTTGTGGAACATTATTCTCTTTCTTCTTGTTGTCTTCATCAATGATGGAACTTTTGAGTACATTGGCATATCTTTCATATTTTTCTTCATTTACTTTATTTGATGGCCCTGTAACTTATGGATATTCTTTAGTGGTCATCTGAATCTTATCATAACCAAGACCCGTCTTAATAAATGGTGACCTTTGACAAATGATGATATGATACAAGGTTTCGACACTCTTTTAAAACTTCAATCTTCTATTCAACTGACTAGTTGACTTTTCCAATTCCTTTCTTAAGGAAACACGTTTAGATTTTAACTTCTCACAATTTTTTTCCTTTTCCTTCAGTTGAACTCTCACCACTTATTATATTCTTCTTTCCTCTTTTAATTCAACTTTTAGGATTATGGTAATGTTTTCTGATTCTTCAAGAATTTGTGACTTTTTGGATTTTGAATCACGATCCTCTTCTTCGTATTTTTTTACTTTCTCTTTTTGTTTCAAATTATTTTTCCTTAGCTTCGTTCTTTATCCTAAGGAACATATGAGTTTTTCTTCAAAATCCATTTTTTCATCTGTTTCAAGGTTTTCCTCTTCTTTGGAATCCATCATTTCTCCGTCTTCATAAATCTTATTTCTGATTTCAATAAAGAGAGTTTCATCTCTATCACTACCAAAAGTACTTTCACTGCTTTCTTCAGACGAGTCATTAACCCCTTTTGAGTAGAGGCTCTTATTTTTCTTATAAGAGTTCTTCTTATTTTCATGCTTATCATGTTCGTGGCTATTTTTTTGTTGATTATGTTTTCTCTTTACATTATAGTCTTCTTCATTATCACTATTTTCATTTTTCTCATATGGACACTTAGCAGCAAAATATCCAACTTTTCCAAAGTTAAATAATTTAAAAGGAAACTTACCTTTATATTTATCAGATACCTATTTGAGTTTTGTCACAAAATTTGCTTCCTTCGTGTCTAATTCACAGTTGGATCAATCGTTTGATTTTTTCTCTTTGTTCTTTATCTTCTTTGAGGCTTTGAAAGTTTCTTCCCTTTTTTATGGTTTTTTGTTTCCAATCCTCATTTCATGTGCATTGAGGATCCCATGAAATTCATCCATTGTTAATTTATTAATATCCTTTAGTTCCTTAATGGAAAAAAAATTGACATCGAATATTAAGGGGAGTGACCTCAACACATTTTTCATAATCATTGATTCTTCAGCTAGTTCACCAAGTCCTTTGATGGTGTTGACAATTTCTTCCACACGGAGGAGATGGGCTACAACATTTTCTTCATATTTCATCTTTAGACTTTCAAATTGTCTTCTATGAGTTTGGATCTTATCCTTATTGACCTTGTCATCGTGACGACCCCGTCGTTACAACTACAAGCGATGCAAGCAAGTGCAAATTGTTTTTTAAGCAGAAAGGAAACAACGACAATAATTAAATCACATAACTTGACGACGAACACAGTGCACACAGATCAGGCATCGGAAAACAACAACTCAACACACTAGATCATCATCCAATGGGATGAAACCTATGATAATCAATAGACAGAAAAAACAACTACCCACCTGACACAAGAAAGAAAATGCCTACAAGCTAAAGGAAAAAATCAACAATCCCAACACAACGACTTCAATGAAGAGTAACTAGAACCCTCTACTATGAGAAAAAACAATCATATTAAGGCATTACAGAACCAATTACCAACATCAATTACAACAAACAATATGCAGACATTGGGAAGCACAAGACTCTAGCCAGTTTATCATTCACATCTATCAATCAAGGCACACAATGATCCCCTCATCAAGAATCATGTCATCACAAGGTGATAGTAGTGACAATAATCGTGGTGCGACATAACATATCTAGACCTTTAACCCAATAAAAATCCCTCGCTCTAGGAGACCAAAGTATTTGTCAAAAAATACACGAAGACTATACCCAAGCACCCAATCAACAAATCGACAAGATGGAAGGTGACATCATTCAATTTAAATTGCGCAACTATCCGAAGGAGTTCTTGTTTTCTTATGAGGAACTTTTTCGAGGAGGTCTCCCATAATGCAAAACAAAAATAACTCAAATAAAATCTAAGAATTTAGGTGCATGGATATTCTGTTTGACTCTCTATATAATGGAAATAGTATTTGACTGCTTGATTAACCATAATTGACAAAAGAGATTAAGGAATATAGGTGCAATTTCTAGACTGGAAAATTCATTAAGTGAAGGCATCAATTTATGCAATTAGCTACGCAATGATCCATTCTCCAATGCTATAAACAAGAATAAAATGAAGAATATTGAAAACTCAAGCGTTGGGATAACCTATCTTAGCAAATATATTATTGACTAACAAAAATAATTTATGGGTAACGTTGTCAACAACAATCTAGTTGTCTATTAATAACTATTACGATGTCTATTGATCATTTTTGTCTATTAAATATTATATTGCTGGTATATTTGATATTTCCATCTATTAAATATGATATCGTTGGTATATATATGACATTGTTGTCTATTAATCATTCTTTTCTACTAAATTTTATATTGTTGGTATAATGTTGTCCATACAATACATAAAATCATTGTCCATAAAAGATATAAAATCGTTATCCATAAAATCGAATATATAAAATTGTTGTCCATAAAATATATAAAATTGTTTTCCATAAAATCAAATATATAAAATCAATTAATCTATTTTTATTTTAGAGAATATTCCACTTTGATCTATTCTTGCAATACGCGTGATTCGACATTCCAAAAACGTTTTATTTAAGAGAAAAATGTATTCATGATCTGTGGATGTAAGAGCCACATTTTTGCATTCCGGGAAACATTTTAATTAAGAGAAAATTCATTCATGATCAGTGAATGTAAGGGCCATGTTTTTTCATTCCTGAAAACATTTTAATTAAGATAAAATGCATTCATGATCCATGGATGTAAGAGCCACTTTTTTTCATTCCTGAAAACATTTTAATTAAGAGAAAATTCATTCATGATCTGTGGATGTAAGAGCCATGTTTTTGCATTCCTAAAAACATTTTAATTAAGAGAAAATTCATTCATAAGAAGGTGCAAAGATTAACCATTCAGTAATGAATCAATCAAGGATGCAAAGATAATCATTCACAGAAACACAAAAATTACTCATTCAAAAATTAATCACTCAAAGACGCAGAGATACTCATTCACAAAAACGCAAGGATTAATCATCCATAAAATGCAGATATTTATCATTCAAGCATAGAGATTTATCATAAGAGGAAAACAAAGAGATAAGTAAGGGATAAATAGTTGGGAGAAAATTTATCCTTCACTTATTATCCATGCATAGGAAAGTAAGACATTTGAATCTATAAGTCTTTAAACACCAGAGTGACGACCGTCGATTCGGCTCCTGGCCGACTACTCAGGCACGGACTAATAACTAAAGGGATAAGGGACATAAAATAAAAACATGATTTTTCTTCATATTAATCAATAAAAACAAATGCAGATAAGTCAGTGCAATCAGAGGTTGGGTTCTCCATGGGAAATCAATTCAAAATATAGCGAGCAAGGGGATTACAAATATCGTAGGAAAGTAGGTGCAAGAAATCTCATGGAAATGAAATCTTCAACCGAGCACATAAAAATAACATGTGCAAATTAAATTTCATTGCAAGTAACAACTTTAAAATGCATACCTTATCCAAAATCGAATGCTTCAAAGTTGATGTCCTGCACGTTCTTTGTCCATATCCCACTTGCCAATCGATGTGACCTCACTGGTACCTTCCAACCAATGCTAGGGGTACTCTTCTTCCCCCTGATCCCTTCGAGTCGCAAAGGGGCCACACACACAATACCATATAATTATAGCACCCATCTCACCCAGAAAGGTCGGGCTACCACTCGTTAACTGAGCTGGGTATCCCAACTCCCATGAGAAAGAGTTCAGTCAAGATAAAATTTCAGCAGTGTAACGTTACGCAAAAAGATGAGATCCATACTCATCCTCCTCCATCCTTTTTATAGATTTTTCAAGTAATTAGTATCCCAAATTCTCATTAAATTCCTTTTTCATTTAATTAATTTCAAAAAACCTCATCCGTACACATGTCCTCTGATCCCCTAGTTGCACCAGAAAATAAATTTTATTAATTAATTAAATTTTCCTGTTTCCCTCATCCACCTAAGACCATCCCTAAAAATGCTCCTCGATGACCCAAAATTCCCTTACACTTCTTAAATGACTTACATCTTACTTAATTCCTAGTCGAGTTCATAATTAGAAAGTTCCCAAGGAAATATTTCTTACTAAGTTAGACATTCATCTTTTTCTTTATGTTTCCCATTTTCTTGAAGTTTCCCTTTTTGCTTAAGTTTCCTATTTCTTTTAAGTTTCCCCCTTTTTCCTTTTTAACTAAAAATCAAATTAGCAAGTGTAGATGAAACAATCATTAACCATCTTTCCCTTTTTAATGAAAAATTAATTTAGTAACAGTAGATAAAAACAACCATTTACCCTATTTTCTTTTTAACTAAAAAATAAATTAGCAAATGTAGATAAAACAACCATTACCCATTTTTAAAAATTTAATTCTCCATTATAATTTTGACTTTAATAAATAAGTTTGAATTTATTACCCCCTTTCTTGTTACATGTGTATTTCTTATTATTTTTTTTACCACATGTTCTACTTACACCTAGGTTTTAATTTCACTAGGTTGGGCGACAATTTTTTATTAGGAAAATTTGTTTTTAAATGTTACTTATCACATCATTCATTTTAAGGCCAACTAGTTTTATTCACTTACCAATTAAAATCACAACGTTCCCTTCAGGACACACTACGTGCTCCAAGGGCACCACTCACTTATTTTTGTTTTCCTTGCATGGCGTTCCCTTCAATACGCACTACATGCTCCAAGGGTGCTACTTGCCTCTTTTTGTTTTCCTTGCGCGACGTGCCCTTTAGGATGCACTAAATGCTCCAAGGATGCCACTTACCTCTTGACTTAATTTAGTAGACGTCAAACCCCTACAGTCAATACTCCTCTAGGTGATCTTGTGGGAGACTAAGGGCCTCTAAGGAATAGGACCCCTACCTTATTGTGTTCCCCTTAGAATCATCATGAGCGGTTGTCACAGTCTACCCTCACGGCGTCGTGGTTCTTCTCGAACTAGGTAATAATTAACCTACAATTTTATATCCATGGTGGGAGTGCTAGTAGGATGTAGTGGGGTTGTTGCTACACCTCTCCCTCAATGCCTCTAGTTGTCCTACATGACTCCTCTACTCCACATGTGAGTCTGTTCAACAAGCTATCATCAACCTGCATCCATCAACGAATCATGTCAGCAATAATAATCAATCATCATAACATCTAATCATATGTACATATGTCACATCAACAACATTCAAACCCCAAACAACCCACTCCCTGACTTGATTCAGAGTCTAAGGGGTTTCATCAATGCCTCTGCATCCTCAGTTGTTCAAATTCCTACACACTCAGGAGAACCCATTCAATATCACCTGTCTATGTAAATACAACAAAATAACATATCATCATATCCATAATATCTCATAATCATAATCAAACGTCCAATAGTATAATAATCTGGATCACTTGCAAGATAGTGTCCTCAAAGAATAAGTTTGTTCATTGCATGCAAGAGCGAGATGTTACAGTCATTTCCTTCATTCATTTTTTGAAGATTATCCTAAATTTCTTTCATTTATCTGCAATGCATTACTTTGACAAACTTTCATTCTAACAGTCCACACAAGATGGTGTTCATGGATTTTGCATAATTTTAACTATCCTTTTTCTGGTCATATTTATTGGTGAAGTTGTTGGGGCTGTATAGCCAATCACGAGTGATTTCCAAATATCAAAACCAAGAGCCATTATATATGTTCCCAACCTTAGACTCCAAAATGAGTAGTTTGTTCCATCAAACTATGAATACCTATTTGTAGTGAAACCTTCCTAGTCGACCATGTGTGTTCCCAAGATCTAACTTCTAATCATTAGAATATTTCCGAAGGAACCTATTCTTATACCAATTCTTGAGCACACACTTATAATGAGAGGGGGGGTGAATCATTATAAGGCTATATTCTTATTTTTAACATTCATAAACCATAATGAAGCAATCACATAAATACAACAACCAAAAGACACAATATTTAACATGGAAACCCTTTCAGGAGAAAACCACAAAAAATCTTTTTATTAATTTATAGGCACAAACCTATGGTTATAAATGTTTGTAGGAAATGAACTTCTGGAGAAACCAATCCCCACTTATGTTTGTAGGCACCAACCTACTAAATAAACAAATCCCCACAATTGTTTGTAGGCACCGATCTACATGAGATACTAATCCCCTTTTCTATTTGTAGGCACAGATCTACTGGAGACATCGATATCCTCTGTTGTTTGTAGGAACTGACCTATAGGAGACAACGATCCCCTTAGTCATTTTTGTATTCACCAAATATGTTTCGTTCTCACTAAATTTTCTTTTACCAGATATTCTATGAACTCACTACTTCTTCTTTCACTAGATCAACTTGGAAATCACTCATTTTGTTTTCCCTTTACCTTTACCATATCTTCTTGTTTATTCTTCTACTTCTTCCTCATATCCTCGTTTACAAGTTTTGATTACTAGAGTGAAATATCTATTTTCTAGAACACCATATATAATCTTCACTAATATTTAATCATTTCTCCTTGAATGATATTCAATCATCACTCCTCAAATGATATGCATAGGAATATTACATTTTCACCCAAGTTAGCACTATGATTTTTCCAGTTAGAGTTAGTCCTAGATGAGTCATAGTTCATGCATCAAAGCGTGTAAGGTCAGTGATTGAACAAATAATGGTTCGAAATTAGAAAGTGGTGGGTGTGGCCCTTAGATTCAACAAAGAGAGTAATGACTAGTCATGTGTGATTTGTAAATGTCCCTTTCCCTAAATATCGAGTCATGTCAAAAGGGGGAATTTACGTGCCAAAAATAGAGTCAAGTTGTTGGGGTAAAGGTCATGTCGAAAGATATGATGAACATCATAACCTAATCATGAATTCAGAAAGGTGAAAAATCATGGCACTCCTATAATTTTTACTTTGTTGCTTCTATCATTTGTGCTTTGCACACTTCAAAGTGTACCCGTCGCACAAGTTTTTTGTGAAAATATTCAACCTACTTTCAAACTTCTCATTTCCATGGATTTATCGTTCTCTTCCATGATTTAATTTCTTATCTGTTCAAGTATAAATGTTGGTCAACTTCCATGCCTCGCCTTTACTTTCAGAATTTTTTCATTGTCCATAGTTTCTTTTGCAAGCTCTGGAGACCTTCGTTGTGTAAAAGCTATTTTCCATTGGTTGTATTGTAAGTTTTTTGATTCAAGTTTTTCGCATCTCCTTTGTTGTTTTCAACCATTGCTTAAAGTCTGTTAGAGTTCGTTGCAAACTAGCATGTTGGACATTGTTTCTTCTTGCATTCAGCCTTTCTTCTTTGGAATTTATTCTCGCATGCCTTTATACATTTTGTGCTATAAATACTTCATCAAGCCCGAATGTTTAAATCAAAAAATTGGAGCTGGCATTCCAAGTTAGTACCTCATAGAGACGTTCCAGAAACTTCTAAAGGTAATCAGAAGATATTTCACCTTGAAGGAAGGTTTGATAGGGTGTACCCATATCACATCAGGATTTTGGTGCACTTCATAGGGAAGAACTTGTTGAATCTACCATTCTTCTCATATTGAAGCTTGGGAAATATGGTGGACAACATCCAGGCCAAGGTTGATCAATTGGAGAAAAATTTATCCTATTTTTCATTAATCAAGATGTTAGTGGTTGAAAATTTGAGATAAATCAACATGGAATGGGATTCATCTATGGTTCCTGCTAACATCCCTAGAGATCCAAAAGGAGACATTCCTCTATCTGCAAGGTAAACAATGCTCCATAGCACAGGGGAGAGAAAGGATGATGTCACAGGAAAAAGAAATGGAAAGGAAATAGAAGACTAATCGTCCCACCATCCAACGTCTCGAAAAAGAGGTAGGACAGGGTTGACTAATAAAATTGAGGAGATCCAACCTCCTAGTAAACCATGCACCAAGTCTGTTGCCAACAGATTCCCATGTGTGTTGTTTGGCTAGAGCCTATTGAAGGTGAAATAAAGGGAATTGATGAAAGGATGAGGAATTTAGGTGATGAAAACATGAATGTCTAGGGGTTGTTGCAGCAGTTGAAGAAAGCGTAGAACAGTATTGTCGGACTTTATCAAGAAAACAGAGAGTTAAGAAGACAACTATTAGAAAGGCCCATTGAAATGCCAATGTCGTAGAGTTGAGTAGAGAATATAAATTGGCTCAAAAAACAACTCAGAGAGGAACAAGATGTAATTATCTAGTTGTGGGAGGAACAGAGGGTGTCAGAAGAAAGAATCATAGAGAATTTCAAGTAGTGTAGAACATCCATTGATAACACCTATGCATCTCTCACCGGTGCTCAAGAAAAATTGAAAGAAAACATGGTTTTGTGCAGATAGGTGAAGAGTATGGGAAAACAAAACTGATCCTTAAGAAAAACAATCAAATTTTTAAGGTTGCAGGTGAGGCCGGAGGCATGAGTAAGACAACCCCATTTTGTCTTTTTTGGATTGTGGCATGGAATATTTCTTCATGCATGTCTTGTTTTCTTACTTTAACAAGAAGTCTGAGGCAGAACCTGCACAATGAATATTCGTTGTGCAGATGTTATAAACTTACCTACCGAGGAGGGCAGGTATAAATGAAACACATGTCAGTTTTGGAAGAGTTGCATGGTCCCCCATCCGTTTTTTCCACCTGGAGTTGCACGAGTGACTGCAAATGAACGTCTGCTACACCAACTCACCACGTGCATGTTATATCCAATGATCTTGCAACAACAACCAGATCCCATTATGCAAAGGTGATAGAGTTTAGTGCACTCGATTGTTCGGGCACCCCTTGAAGGAAACTTTGATTTATCACAACCTGGTGAATGAATCTTACTCATGATCAAATGATTGAGACAAATGTGTCAGTTATGTTATGATTGGGTGTATTTAGGTTTCTATTTTTGGTAAAATATATTGAAAATGTTGTCCAGGGGGGTGAAGTAACCCAATCCAGGATTCTAGGGGAAAGTAGCTCAAGGCATAGCAGCCCAAAAGGGCAATAGTTTCCTATATATTGTGTCTTTTTTATGTAAGTCGGGTTGGCAAAGAAGTGTAGACATAGGACTCTTGAATGCAATTTTTTGAATCTGATGGGAATATAATGTAGAGGTCCTAAATCTTTGATGAAAATATTCTAATGGTGGTGGTTTGATGTATTGTGATCCTACCTTTGTATGTAATTCCTATTTCCTATAAATTCATGTTTGTTTCATTTGTTTAATTGGAAATATTTAAGGGGTTTAAAATTCATCACGCAGTGCTCTAGACTCAACCATTTAAATGCTATGTATTTCTTCTAAGTAAGTTAGAATTCATATTTCGTCGTGCTCTGATTTTCTTCATGTTTTTTTTCTTTCTTCTGCCATGCACAACAACATTGAAACTAAAAGACCATTTCCTATTTAGCCTTTATCCTCTCAAAGCTTCTCTTACTAGTCATTGATTTCTCTCATTTTTAGGGGGTTAACTTCATAGCCCAAAGTACTATATTTCTTTACTAGAGAAACCAAAAAAACCTTTTTCAAGCATATAAATCTAGCTGTCAATCCAAAGTTATTATCTATCCAAGACTAGGTCTCAGAGAGAGCCCTCTCTAGATTGGAAAGGATAGTTTCCAGTCTTAAATTTGGTTTGTAGGTTACTTTGCGAGTTTGTTTCTCTTCATCCCAAAAATTTACCAACTGCTAATATCTTGGCATCATTGTGGGGGGATGAAATTGAAAATTTTCCCTAGGAAAATGACTAGAGTTGTAGATGTGATTCCTGAGGGTAACCGTGAATTAGACACCTATATTGGCTGAAAATTATTTTACCCTGGGGACTTCATTGAATAATATCAGTAATGTAGAGTAGTCTAAATCAGAAACCCTAGCTCCTAAGAAAGTTTACACTAGAGCGAACCCTTATCCAGAGCCTGCAGCATCTGTGTCTGACCCTGAAAAACTTCTGCACAAAAGAAAGGAAAGGATAACAAACCATGTATGTTACCTGGACATGAACCTATATTTACCTAAATATGCGGTAAAAATCATTGACGACCTTGACTTATATGTACTACTTGAACAAACTTTGTTTCCATCTATATCAGAATACTATTTGAATGAAATCATTTTCGATGAGAAAAAGTTCCAATCTTTGATACGAATCAAACCCTGTGAACTATTGTAATCCCCACTCAGACTATTCAGCTAGTTGAAATTCCTCCTAGAGTCATGGATTCCAGGTTCTCCCCTCTCGCCTAGCCGACCCAATTACATGATTTTACTCAGAATTACAATCAAAGAATTAAATTATACAATGTTGAAGGGAATGCTTCAGCTCATAAACACCTAGATTGGTTTAATGACTTGGTCGACCTAGAAGAGGTATATTAGAAGGATGAAAAAACAAGATTGTTTATGCAAAGTCTCTTAGGGAAGGTCAAAAAATGGTTCAAATCTCTTCCAATAGCAAGTATCCTTGATTTTGCAGCTTTTGAAACACTTTTTCTTTCTAAGTGGGGTGATAAAACGAATCCTCTTTAGTTACTAACTCAGTACAATAATATAAAAAGATCACCAAATGAAACAATGCAAGATTTCTTGCCCAGATTCATGAAAATTTATATTTCAATTCCCACAAAAGTCAAACCTCCTCTCAAAGCTGCCCAACTTCAATATGATGATTCTTTTGACAATGACTTTGCCTTGATATTAAGAGAAAGAATATATAATACATTAGATGATATGATGTGCAACACGATTGAAGTAGAAGTAAATCTGATGGCATCGGGGAAGATCAAACATAATCTTGACAGGGGTGGGAAGAAGGTCCAATGGAAATCACATCCCTCCACTTCTCAATCATCATATGAGAAATTTGACTTGATGTTGAAGACAATGGAAAGACTCATGGAAAGGATTTATGTGGAAAACAAGCCTGCCACTAGGGAGAAAACTATTTTTCAGCCCAAAAATAAAAATTTTAGAAGAGCCCTAGTTCCATAGATTAGGAAAAGAGACCATAGATATCAAGGTGATCAACAAATAAAATCTCCTTTCCCAAAACACTATGCAAACAAATATTTTGATCAAATAATCCAAGACGATATGTATTGTTGCGACCATATAGAAACACACGTGTTCTTAACAAAAGGAGAGCATGATAAATTTACAGATGCTAATGACAAGTTTATGTAGGAGAATGATGATATGTTTTCATAAAAAATAAAAGAGTTTAAGAAAGGATACCACAATGCTATTATGAAGTTTCAGAAGTAATATAAACTATGAAGTAAAAAGGTGTCTGCAGAGCTTCCAAGGGTGAATCCTATAAGGGAACTTCAGACAAATGCCCCTTCTTCAAGATAACTAAAGAAAGATAATTCAGTAAGGGATGCAATGGAGAAAGGAAAATCAAAGGAATAACCTCCAAATAAAACACCTGAGGCAAGAAAGGAAACAACTATCAAAGAGGTAGAAAAATCTTCGTCTCCTTTTAATTTTGAAAGTAAAATGGCTAATATAAAAATCTATGCTCCATTTAATGAGATTATCAATAATGGAGAATATAGAAATCACATCATTAAAATGATAAAGATGGAAGAATCCCCTAACACCTTGAAGATACAAGATGACCACCCTGCCATCTTGTTTGGTATGCTCATGGAAGAGAGTGGTGATGTTGATGATGTTCATCCTTTCTATGTTAGCCTTAAAATTCATGACATGACCTTACATAATGCCATGTTAGATTCAGGCGCATCACATAATCTCATGCCCAAGGTGGTCATGGATGAGTTAGGCCTAGACATTACAAGACCTTATAAAGATCTTTTCTATTTTGACTAAAGCAAAGTGAAATGCTTAGGTTTGATCAAAGATCTAGTCATATAACCGTCTCAAATCCCATTGAAAAATATGATCATGGACATGGTGGTTGCCGACATCCCTTTGAAATTTGGCATGTTGTTATCCAAATATTGGGCCACAAAATTGAAGGTAACTTTGCAAATGGATATGGCATGCGTCACTATTCCTATTTTTGGCCAAGAAAGGAGGTCGTATAGAGAAGTGTTTCTCAAATATATGGTGAGTAGAAAAGCTCAACCAAATAATAATCATATTTACTCTATTGATACCAAAGTTGGTTCCTCTATTTTTTATAATAACTTGATTTTTAAAGAGGGTAAGCCAACAACTATCATGGATGTCAAAGACAACCAAACATCGAATAGAGGAAATTATAGACCAGAAAAACAACGCAGAAGATGAAATGTGGAATATGAGTTTTGATGGAGCTTCTAGCAGGGTGTTGGGAAAATACTGAGAGGGGGGGTGAATCAGTATTTTGAGCTATTAACAATTTTTCACTTTTCTTTCACTGAAAAAATCTTAGTCTACTTTAGAGAGACCAGTTATTGTATATTCTTATGAAAACAGTAGTGCATCCAGGGATTTCTTCATTCATCAGATGTCTTTTAAACAGTAATTCAACAAAATAAACTAA
>JZKD02S2280745.1:273975-299255 GCA_000966675.3 Picea glauca | reverse complement strand
TGAAGTGTTGAATCTACCTGACACCTGTCATTCCCTGGTTGTGCCACGTGTCCCTTTGCTGACGTGGTGTGCTTTCGTGGGTTGAATCAATGGTTCAGATGAAATCTTGGCTCAATGGCTGCGATTACATCGCGAAATCGCATATCGCGATTTCAGGTTTTTCGTTGTCGAGTGAACTGGACATTTCAAAGTCCCGATCCTCGATTCTCCGATGGGGCCTCCCGGCTACCACGTGTCCACACGAATAGACGGTCCAGATCTTGTCGAGAATTCACCTTGGATTTAACGGCTGCGATCAAATCGCGATTTCGGAGTTTTTGATGTCAAGTGAATTGGAAATTATAAACTCTCGATCCCCGAATCTCCGATGACTTATCTCCTTCGCAACTTCTGCAGATTTGACGGTTTTCGGTCTTTCGAGAAATTTGAATGGAATCCAATGGTCACTGGATCTTTGTCTTCCTTCTTCTATGTAATCTCTTGCTGCACACGTTTTCTTCAATGTTGTACCTCCTGAGCTCTTACATCTGAATCCCCCAAGGGGTTTTATCCTTCATATCCTTCCATCTCCATTGTTGCCATCAATGACAACAACCATCATCGTTGCTTGTTCAATATTTGCCAACACAGGGAAGGGGTTGGAGATGGTGTGTGGATTAACCCTCCCAATTGTTGATATTATGGTAGTTGTGGGAGGTATTTACCTCCACGTGTAAACCTGACAAGAATAGAATACTCCAGAAATCAAGAAGAAACCCTAATGAGTTGGCTAATAACCCTAGAAAACATGTTGGCTCAAGAGGATAATTTATATTAGGTTATTATCCTCCAAGAGAAGAAGTCGCCCAAAAGAATTAATATATATTGAACAGACAGATACCTAGAATGAGAAGTCAGCCCAGGCAGTTAGCCAGAATTAGTATAAATACAGGAGGCCAGTTCTCATTCTGGCAGGCAGTCTTAGAATTGCAGAGCAGCAGCTTGTGCGCAGGTTTGAGGAAAGATGCCATTGCAGTTGCTACAGCTAGAAGACCACGTTTGTATTGGACTATCTCTTGGTTAGAGTTTGGAATATCTGATTAACTCTTGTTGATGTGCTATCCTTGGGGAAAGGTGCACTACCCTTTTATTTGGCTATCTATCCTTGGGTTTGCTTCCAGAATGGTTCTCTGTCAATGTTAAGGTGCTTGGAGGGTGGCTTCAGCCTATGGTTAGGTGACAATAGTATTGTCAATGGTAAAATGAGCACATCCATTATATTATAGCAGGTTATGGGCCCACACCTCCTTCATTCATTCTAACCGCT
Source organism: Picea glauca (assembly GCA_000966675.3). NCBI lineage: Eukaryota > Viridiplantae > Streptophyta > Pinopsida > Pinales > Pinaceae > Picea > Picea glauca. The sequence continues at coordinate 297,949 of JZKD02S2280745.1, read as the reverse complement.
GGAAGGAAACATAGCTGCAAGGATATTAAGTTCGTTGAAGAGCTGTCGCTAGGGTTTCTAGTAGGAGCAGTCACCATAGCACTGTTGCTAGGGTTACTAGCAGGTGCAGTTGCAGAAATCCTAATCCTCTTGTTGAGGGCCCTTAAATGAATGGATTGACCTAATCTCTAGATAGATCAGTACGTCCTATCTTAGTGCATGTCCTGGTACTCTCAGAAAGCCAAGACGTGAAGTTTGAGATTTTGGTCAAATCTAGGGTTGACCAAGTCAAAGCAGCCATGACTTAGTCTATGAAGTCAGAGAACAAGTTATATGGAGCTTCTAACTTCAGAGAATGGAAGAAAAGGATTTATCTCATGCTTGCCAAGAATAAAGTGTTGGATATCATGAAAGGAAAGATCGTGAAACCAGAGTTTGAAGAAGGGAAAGAGAAGGAACCTCAGAACGTTGCATCTATGGAGAAGTTCAAATATGGTGACATCAATGCCATGATTTTCATAGTGGATTCTATAAAAGACCACTTGATACCCTACATCTCCCATATTGACTCATCGAAGAAGATGTACGATGCCCTAACAAACCTCTTCTCAGTCAGAAACATTGGACAAGTAATGAGTCTGAAGAATGAGCTCTGTGACATGAAGATGAATGATGATGACAACATAACACCATAATTTGTGCGAATATCTTAGTTAAGAGATCAACTACAAGATATTGAAGAGATCATTTCAAAGAAGGAATTGGTAAACATAGTACTCAATGGTCTTCCCAAGACATGGGATGCATTTGTTGCAAGCATGAGCACAAGGAAGGAGTATCCTACATTTGAAGAACTTTGAACTTGTTGTGCTCAAGAATAATCCAGGATTAGTGCAAAAGAGAAACCCCAAAGGAAGTACGATGATCAAGCCTTCACAACAAGATTCAAGAATTTCAGGAACAAAAGGAAGTTTGGTTCAAGGAGGAAGCCAAATAAAGAGAAAGACATTTTAGAATTACAGTGCTTCAACTGTCGAAAGTATCGTCACTAAAAGAATCATTTTCCCGATCTAAAGAATAGGAAGGAGAAACATGAAGCATCATTTTCCGAAGAAAAGGAACCCACAAACAATACTAAGCAGGATGAAAGAGATTTATTCTTCTAAAGGTAACAATACTCTTCTTAGTTCTTGTACATATATTGTTTGCATAAGTCTCTGTACATACCTTGTATATCTATCTCTTAAAAGATAATATGTTCCAAGAAGAACTATATCTATGGAAGAACAACAAGATAAATATTTCTATCACTATACATGAAAGGATGAAATATATCAAACACATATTGTGGAAGATATTACAAGATAAGCCGAAATCAGAATCAATCTTGAAGAAACCTAGAAGAAAGAAGTCAGCAATCAAGAGAAAATTGGAGAAAATTGAAGTAAATATGATGGCATCGGGGAAGATCAAACATAATCTTGACAGGGGTGGGAAGAAGGTCCAATGGAAAGCACATCCCTCTACGTCTCAATCATCATATGAGAAATTTGACTTGATGTTGAAGACTATGGAAAGACTCATGGAAAGGATTTCTGTGGAAAACAAGCCTGCCACTAGGGAGAAAACTATTTTTTAGCCCAAAAATAAAAAATTTAGAAGAGCCCTAGTTCCACAGATTAGGAAAAGAGACCAGAGATATCAAGGTGATCAACAAATAAAAACTCCTTTCCAAAAAAACTATGCAAACAAATATTTTGATCAAATAATCCAAGCCGATATGTATTGTTGTGACCATACAGAAACACATGTGTTCTTCACAAAAGGAGAGAATGATAAATTTATGGATGCTAATGACGAGTTTATGTAGGAGAATGATGATATGCTGTCATCAAAACTAAAAGAGTTTAAGAAAGGATACCACAATGCTATTATGAAGTTTCAGAAGTAGTATAACCTATGAAGTAAAAAGGTGTCTGCAGAGCTTCCAAGGGTGAATCCTATAAGGGAACTTCATACAAATGCCCCTTCTTCAAGATAACTGAAGAAAGATAATTCAGTAAGGGATGCAATGGAGAAAGGAAAATCAAAGGAATAACCTCCAAAGAAAACACCTGAGGCAAGAAAAGAAACAACTATCAAAGAGGTAGAAAAAGCTTCATCTCCTTTTAATTTTGAAAGTAGAATGGCTAAAATAAAAATCTATGTTCCATTTAATGAGATTATCAATAATGGAGAATATAGAAATCACATCATTAAAATGATAAAGATGGAAGAATCCCCTAACACCTTGAAGATACAAGATGACCACCCTGCCATCTTGTTTGGTATGCTCATGGAAGAGAGTGGTGATGTTGATGATGTTCATCCTTTCTATGTTAGCCTTAAAACTCATGACATGACCTTACATAATGCCATGTTAGATTCAGGCGCATCACATAATCTCATGACCAAGGTGGTCATGGATGAGTTAGGCCTATACATTACAAGACCTTATAAGGATCTTTTCTTATTTGACTAAAACAAAGTGAAATGCTTAGGTTTGATCAAAGATCTAGTCATATCACTGTCTCAAATCCCATCGAAAAATATGATCATGGACATGGTGGTTGCCGACATCCCTTTTAAATTTGGCATGTTGTTATCTAGATATTGGGCCGCAAAATTGAAGGTAACTTTGCAAATGGATATGGCCTGCGTCACTATTCCTATTTTTGGCCAAGAAAGGAGGTTGTATAGAGAAGTGTTTCTAAAATATATGGTGAGTAGCAAAGCTCAACCAAATAATCATCATATTTACTCTATTGATACCAAAGTTAGTTCCTCTATTTTTTATAATAACTTGATTTTTAAAGAGGGTAAGCCAACAACTGTCATGGATGTCAAAGACAAAACCAAACATCGAACAGAGGAAATTATAGACCAGAAAAACAACGCAGAAGATGAAATGTGGAATATGAGTTTTGATGGAGCTTCTAGCAGGGAAGGGGTTGGAGCTGGTGTGTGGATTAACCCTCCCAATTGTTGATATTATGGTAGTTCTGGGAGGTATTTACCTCCAAGTGTAAACCTGACAAGAATAGAATACTCCCGAAAGCAAGAAGAAACCCTAATGAGTTGGCTAATAACCCTAGAAGACATGTTGGCTCAAGAGGATAATTTATATTAGGTTATTATCCTCCAAGAGAAGAAGTCGGATAGAAGAATTAATATAAATACAGGCCAGTTCTCATTCTGGCAGGCAGTCTTAGAATTGCAGAGCAACAGCTTGTGTGCACTACAGTGCCCAGTCTTGTGCGCAGGTTTGAGGAAAGATGCCATTGCAGTTGCTACAGCTAGAAGATCACGTTTGTCTTGGACTATCTCTTGTTTAGAGTTTGGAATATCTGATTAACTCTTGTTGATGTGCTATCCTTGGGGAAAGGTGCACTACCCTTTTATTTGGCTATCTAGCCTAGGGTTTTCTTCCGGAATGATTCTCTGTCAAGGTTAAGGTGCTTGGAGGGTGGCTTCAGCCTATGGTTGGGTGACAATAGTATTGTCAATGGTAAAATGAGCACATCCATTATATTATAACAGGTTATGGGCCCACACCTCCTTCATTCATTCTAACCGCTGGAAGGAAACATAGCTGCAAGGATATTAAGTTCGTTGAAGAACTGTCGCTAGGGTTTCTAGTAGGAGCAGTCACCATAGCACTATTGGTAGGGTTACTAGCAGGTGCAGTTGCAGAAATCCTAATCCTCTTGTTGAGGAACCTTAAATGAAGGGATTGACCTAATCTCGAGATAGATTAGTACATCCTAGCTTAGTGCATGTCCTGTTACTCTCAGAAAGCCAAGACGTGAAGTTTGAGCTTTTGGTCAAATCTAGGGTTGACCAAGTCAAAACAGCCATGACTTAGTCTATGAAGTCAGAGAACAAGTTATATGGAGCTTCTAACTTCAGAGCATGGAAGAAAAGGATTTATCTCATCCTTGCCAAGAATAAAGTGTTGGATATCATGAAAGGAAAGATCGTGAAACCAGAGTTTGAAGAAGGGAAAGAGAAGGAACCTCAGAACGTTGCATATATGGATAAGTTCAAAGATGGTGACATCAATGCCATGATTTTCATAGTGGATTCTATAAAAGATCACTTGATACCCTACATCTCTCATATTGAATCATCGAAGAAGATGTACGATGCCCTAACAAACCTCTTCTCAGTCAGAAACATTGGACAAGTAATGAGTCTGAAGAATGAGCTTTGTGACATGAAGATGAATGATGATGAAAACATAACATCATACTTTTTGCGAATATCTTAGTTAAGAGATCAACTACAAGATATTGAAGAGATCATTTCAAAGAAGGAATTGGTAAACATGGTACTCAATGGTCTTCCCAAGACATGGGATGCATTTGCTACAAGCATGAACACAAGGAAGGAGTATCCTACATTTGAAGAACTTTGGACTTGTTGTGCTCAAGAATAATCCAGGATTAGTGCAAAAGATAAACCCCAAAGGAAGTACGATGATCAAGCCTTCACAGCAAGATTCAAGAATTTCAGGAACAAAAGGAAGTTTGGTTCAAGGAGGAAGCCAAATAAAGAGAAAGACATTTTAGAAGTACAGTGCTTCAACTGTCAAAAGTATCGTCACTACAAGAATCATTTTCTCGAGCTAAAGAATAGGAAGGAGAAACATGAAGCATCATTTGCCAAAGAAAAGGAACCCACAAACAAGACTAAGCAGGATGAAAGAGATTTATTCTTTTAAAGGTAACAATACTCTTCTTAGTTCTTGTACATATATTGTTTGCATAAGTCTCTGTACATATCTTGTATATCTATCTCTTAAAAGATAATATGTTCCAAGAAGAACTATATCTATGGAGGAACAACAAGATAAAGATTTCTATCACTATACAAGAAAGGATGAAATATATCAAACAAATATTGTGGAAGCTATTACAAGATAAGCCGAAATCAGAATCAATCTTGAAGAAACCTAGAAGAAAGAATTCAGCAATCAAGAGAAAATTGGATAAAGACTTATGACGATTTGCAGAAGACAATAAGGATGCAGACGGAAAAGTGGAATCTCTTAGATGGAGGGAGCCGATTATATATCACCTTAAAGAAGAGAATGTATTCATACATGAAGCAAGGATTAGGAGGGAGCTAATCCTACTATCCATTGAAGATTATAAAACATATATCCATGGTAGAAAACATGAAAAGCAATACGTGTTTAGTTTGACCTTAGAAGAAGTATTCTTCGAAGAGAAGCCTTAAAGTATCCCTGGTTGTCCATTCACATCCGTGATCCTATGATGAAAGGAAAAAGTGGAATATTTAGGGCATGGAATCTATAAGAAACTCCATGAACTCAAGAGCTAAAAAAAAACAAGAAGTTTCCAATAAAGAAAGAGAAGCTAGAACAACCAGTCATTGTATCGAGAATCACAAGATTACTAGCCTGATATGAACTCACTAAAAAAAATCAAGCAGAGGAACTAAAATTGTTGATGAAGAACAATGTATGGAAGACTTATGAATGAAATCATTGTGAGATCTTGAACTAGAGGTTCTCCCAGATGGAGGGAGAATACTATGATGATTTCTTGTTCCAGTAAACTAGACATATCTCTACATGAGTCATTATATCATCCGTAACATCCATGAGTTAGAATTCTACATCAGATAAATACAAAGACTGTTCTCAAAAGCAATTGAACAAAGAGCGTATGAAGAGAAACCTCATGACTTTGAGGTATACCAAAAAGATACCCTTGTATGCAGATGGAAAAAGATAACTTGGTGGAGAAACTCCAGTGCACAGCAGAATCATGGTGAATATTTTCTATAACAGAGATATTGTATCAAGATGATTACTCAGTAGATCAGATCTCATGATGACAAAAGGAGTGCCACATGGATATGTTCCAATGTTCCAAACAATGATATACTTTATTGATCAGAGCTAACTGAAGTACATTTGAAATCAAGCATCACATTATCTATGATGAAGTCCAGAAAGGAGAAAGTGGTTCTCCAATGCATATCTCCACAGATGAGTTGATAAGAAGACATTTTGGTAAAGCTTCTATCCAAGATGAAAGAGTTTGCGTACTCAAGCTGGAGCTCGTGGATAGGACTTCCTTATTAAAAAAGGAAGAGATGACTCCCAGGTTGGGAGGGAGCACTGATATGTATTGATTTATGGATGGTCATTTTTCAGTTCGAAAAATGGTCCAGGATGAGAAGTTTCCTTTCCAATTCGGAAAGTGGATTGAGATTTATGATGGACAAACATTTTCCAATTCGAAAAATGGTCCAGATTGTTGATGTACCATATATAGCGACTTCCCATTGTGGTTAACATGGGGAGTGGTCTAGGGCAGTCTCTCTTCTTGAGGGTTACTCAAGAAGACTGGCCCACCTCACCGAATAGTGATTTCTCATTATGGTTAACATGAGGAATGGTTTGTTTTGGGGGTTGGTACAGGAAAGTATTTTCCTCTTGTGGTTAACAGGTGAAATGGTTCAGACAGTCATATCTTAGGGTGTATTCATTCTCTCTAGGTTTCACTTTGTTTAGTGTCAGAGGAATGGACCAGGGTGGGGAATGGTCCAGGCTCAACAATCAGGGATAGGCATTCCTTAGGGAGGATTCATTATCTCCAGGTTACACTTTATTTAGTGTCAGAGGAATGGCCCAGAGTGGGGAATGGTCTAGGCTCAGAAATTAGGATAATAGTCCATATAGCTCATCATTGATGTCTTACCTTTTGAGGGCAGATGCTCTTCTGAGATCTCACAGATGTGAGTGGAAGAATGTCCCATATGATTCAGTTTATATCATAACATTGTTTCTATGCAGGTTGATATCAGATGATTGTTATGAAGATTGTATGAAAGTAGATATATACTACTGTGGTGGATGTGTTCCTCTATTTGATCAAGTACCTGTGTGTTACTTGGTGTGGTAGTGTACCACTGGATTGTAGTTATGTACTAATATGGATATATACAGTTGTGTTCTATTTTATTATGATTTCCTTGAAGACTATCAGCAGTATTGGAAATGATTATTAGCTATATGGATGATCAAAGAACAAATATTTCCCAGATGGAAAATGGTTCAAAACATTTACTCTTCTAGGACATATGTCCCGATTAGAAGAATGGCTCTTGTATCACTCTGTGGTGTGAGTGACTTATCCAACATCATGTCTAATTACTCAAATGGAGTATGGTTTTGAGAGATGATACGGCTGATGATACGCATGGTGATGATGGGTCTCATGATCTAGTCATGAGATAGTCTATGTTGATGCTACCGGGTGAATGGTATGTTCATGCTCAAGACAATTACCTGTAATACCTCGCTAGCTAGGAGGGAGTGTTGATATTATGGTAGCTGCGGGAGGTATTTACCTCCACGTGTAAACCTGATGAGAATAAAATACTCTGGAAAGTAAGAAGAAACCCTAATGAGTTGGCTAATAACCCTAGAAGACATGTCATCTCAAGGGGATAATTTATATTAGGTTATTAGCCTCCAAGAGAAGAAGTTGTCCAGAAGAATTAATATATATTGAATAGACAAATACCTAGAATGAGAATTTGTCCCAGACAGTTAGCCAGAATTAGTATAAATACAAGAGGCCAGTTCTCATTCTAGCAGGCAATCTCATAATTTCAGAGCAACAACTTGTGTGTACTGCAATGCCTAGTCTTGTGCGTAGGTTTGAGGAGAGCTACTGTTATAGCTATTGCAGCTAGCAGATCATGTTTGGCTTGGACTATCTCTTGGTTAGGGTTTGGACTATATGATCAACTCTTGTTGATGCACTATCCTTGGGGAAAGGTACGCTACCCTTTGTTTGGCTATCTAGCCTAGGGTTTGCTTCTGAAATGATTCACTCTCAAGGTTAACATGCTTGGAGGGTGGCTTCGGCCTATGGTTGAGTGACAATAGTATTTTCAATGGTAAAACTAGCACATCCATTATATTCTAACACCAATGTGGGTACAAAAATCTATTCTTACAAGCTCGCTTTTAATTGTACCAATAATATGGTCGAATATGAGGCACTGATTTTGGGTTTGAAGAATTTAAAGGAATTTGGTGCTACAAAGATACTTGTACATGGGGATTTTGAGTTCATCATTAACCAGGTAAAGGGCATATATTAGTCCAAACATCCTATATTGAGAGCATATAGAAATTTAGTGCTCGATCTTCTTAAAGAGTTTTCAGAATACAATTTGTCAGTGATTCCTAGTGGACAAAATCAAATTGCAGATGCTTTGGCCACTTCGGTTTTGGTTTTCAAAATTCCAATTTTTCCTAATAAAAAGTATGAAATTGAAGTCAAACAAAGGCCAACAGTTTCTGATAACATTAAATATTGGCAAGTGTTTGAAGATGACAAATAGGTAGAAATATTCCTTCAAATGAGTGATGAATTTTATAATGTAAATATTGATGATGAGTGTTATTGTGAAGTGAATGAAGACGCAGTTGTGTTCAATGATAATGACCTTTTTCAGAATCAGATAGCTGGAAGAGATATAGTGTAGTTGAAAAATAAAATTATTCCCAAAGGCTTGGTCCCATTGGAAAATATTTTTGATGACAATGATGTAGCCAGAAATCCTAAAATCACTGCAAACGATGAGGATATAGAAGATTGCAAAATTGGAACTCAAAAAGATCCCAAGATTATCATACTATAAAAAATTCCTAGTCCATAAATCAAACAGAGGTATATCAACCTTATGAAAAACTTCCCTGATGTCTTTGCATGGTTTTATGAATATTTGAAGGTCTATGATACTAAGATAATTCAACACGTAATTCCCATCAAGGATGATTAGAAACCTTCCAAGAAAAATTTGAGACGAATCAACCCTCTGTTATTGTCATTGATTGAAAAAGAGGTAAGGAAATTGTTCGATGCAAAGATTATTGTGTCCTTAAGATTTTCCAAGTGGGTGGCTAACCTTGTGCTTGTCAGGAAGAAAAGTGGTGAGATAAGATTATGTGTAGACTTTTGGAATCTAAACAAGGTGTCTCTCAAAGAAAATTATCAACTTCCTAAGATGGATTACATCTTGCAGAAGGTGGTGGGATCTCATAAGATGTCAATGCTTGATAGTTTTTTTTTATACAACCATATTATGGTGCACCCTGATGACCGAGAGAAGAGAACGTTTACAACACCTTAGGGCACTTTCATGTATAAAAAAATGCCTTCTGGTATTATGAATGCTGGAGTGAATTTCCAAAGGGCCATAGACATAGAGTTTGTTGATTAAAAGGATAAGTTTATTGTGATTTAATTGGATGATATCACGGTGTTTTCATATTCTGATGATCAACATCTTGAACATCTAAGAATTTTTTTCTAGAAATGTAGAAAGTTTGGCATCTCGTTAAATCCAAAAAAAACAAACTTCGAAAAGCAAGAAGGAAAATTGATTGGACACATCATTTCAAAAGAAGGCATAAAAATATACCCCAGTAGAGTGGAAGGAATTTTGAAGATCGACACTCCTAGGAGAAAGAAAGAGGTGCAGTATTTCCTAGGAAAAGTAAATTTTCTGAGTAGGTTCATTCCCAACTTGGCTGAGATCATAAAGCATATCACAAATATGCTCAGGAAAGGAAATTAAATAAAATGGACTCCTGAATCTAGGAATTCATTTGAATATATTAAAGTGGCACTGACCAAAGCTCCAGTGTTAGCCATCCTGAACTTTGTGAAGGATTTTATCTTATTTTCCTTTGCCTCAGAACACACCATTGCTGGCATTTTCTTGAAAAAGGATGAGTAGAACTTTGAAAATCCCATAGATTATTTTAACAGGACATTAAGAGACTCCCCACTAAGGTATGACATCATGGGAAAAAAATCATATGCCTTGGTGAAGGCCCTTAAAGAATTTAGAACTTATATATTTCATTCCCATGTCATTGCTTATGTGCCTGACAATTATGTAAAGGATATTTTGACTCAACCTGATCCTGAAGGGAGAAGGGGAAAATTGATCACAATAATTTTGGAGTATGACCTCGAAATCAAGCCTACAAATATGATTAAGGGTTACGGGCTTGCAAAATTAATGGCACAGTCAAATTGTGATTTTTTGGGAATCAATTTTATTGTTGATTTTTTGGAAAATTCACAAGAGGAAGCAGTCCCTGAGATATCCCAGAAGTTTGTTGATTCTCCTTAGTATTTTGATGTTATTTATGTATTAATAAACTTGCAAGATCCTTCCGGATTGAGAAAAACCAAAGCCATATTTTTTAAGTTGAAAGCAACAATTTTTTGCATTCTAGACAATTCTCTGTATTAGAAAGATCTAGGTGGGATGTTATTAAATTGTTTGTTGGAGGAAGAAATGAAAATGGATATTAAAGAGTTTCACAAAGGAGACTATGGGGGCATAATTATTGGAAGACCAGTGTGCAAAAAATATTGAGGTAGGGGTTCTATTGGCCCAATATTTTTTCCGATGTATACAAGGAAGTTTCCAGCTACCATGAATGACATATATTTGATGGGAAAATAAATATAAAACCCTTACTGTTAAAACCTATCTCCGTTGAAGCACCATTTATGCAATGGAGTCTTGATTTTATCATATAAATTCATTTGACATATTCATCTCAGCATAGGTGTATACTGACAGCCACAGACTATTTCACCAAATGGATTGAAGTAGTCCCCACAAGTGTTACACATTATTTTGGTCACCCCATCTTCTACAGGAAAACAAGAAAGCTTGGCACAAAAATCTTATCTATGCATTGTGGCCGACAAAATCACCACTAAAAAGTCCATCTCCACATCACCTTTCCAAGAGAAATAAGATGAACCAAATGATTCTCTAAGAAGAATAAACCAATTGGTCCATGCGCAACAAATGACAAAACATGTCTTCAATAAAGCACAACTACACCAGGACAAAATGAAAATAGTTTTCGACAAACACACCAAAGAAGAGGATTTCAAGGTGAATGATTTGGTACTTAAATGGGACATAAGAAATGAATATAGAGGGAGGCATGGGAATTTTGATCATCTATGGATGGGGCGATTCAGGATTTTTGCGTATCATGGGAACAATGCCTATTTATTGCAAGAGCTTAATGGAGATATCGATGGTGGGGCGCCTGTGAATGGCAGGTTTCTCAAACATTATCTTGTTTAGAAAAATATTTCAATCTCTTCATGTCATTGTAAATAACCATTTTTATTTTCAGAGAAAGCATTTTGATTCAGTAGTCAACATAAAATTGAAGCCCAGAGTGAAGGCCCTAAGTTTATGCTGAGTTTAGTTGTAGTTGTGTTAAAGGGGTCTGGAAATGAGTTTGTTTCATCATTTTAGAGTCTTTAAGTCAAATCAAACCCAGTGGTCAGGCACTTGGTCTGTTTTTCTTTACTACTTCACTGGGAAGAAAGCATTCCCATTTGAGCCACCTGTTAGCACCGTGATTTTTGCAATTAGAGTTAGTCTTAGATGAGTCATGGTTTGTGCATCAAAGCATGTAAGGTCAGTGATTGAACAAAGAATGGTTCAAAATTATCAAGTGGTGGGTCTGGTCCTTAGAGTTGACAAAGAGTTTTATGATTAGTCATGTGTGATTTGTAAAGGTCCCTTTCCCTAAATATCGATTCATGTCAAAAAGGGGAATTTATGGGCCAAAAATTGAGTTAAGTTGTTGGGGTAAAGGTCACATTGAAATATATGATGAACATAATCACCTAATCATGAAGTTGTAAAGGTGAAAAATCATGACACTCCTATAATTTGTACTTTTCTTATCCTATAATTTGTACTTTGAACACTTCAAAGTGTACTTGTCACATGAGTTCGCTATGAAAATCTTCAACCTTCTTTCAAATGTCTCATCGCCATGGATTTATCATCCTCTTCCATGATTTCATTTCTTATCCATTCAATTATAAATGATGGTCACCCTGCATTCCTCTCCTTTACTTTTAGAGTTTGTGCTTTGTCCATAGTTTCTTCTACAAGCTTTGGAGCCCCTCGTTGTGTAAAAGTTATTTTTCATTGGTCGTATTATAACTTTGTTTATTCGAGTTTATCACTTCTCCTTCATCATTTTCATCCATTTCTTAAAGTTTGTTGGAGTTCATTGTAAACTATCATTTTGGATGTTGTTTCTTCTCACAGTCAGCCTTTCTTCTTTGGAATTTCCTCCTACCATGTTGATTTTCTCACTGCGTCGAAATTTTTCATCTTACTTTGTTATCGCACCCAATTTTTCCACTGCGCCAGAATTTTCCATCTTGTTTCCCTACCGCATCAAGTCTCCTATTGTTGTTTTCCACCGTGTCAATTTTCCCCACTACGCTGAAATTTTTCGTTGTGCCTTATTGTCACACCATCAACTTTTGTGGTTGATTTGTGTTTGTCGTGCAAAATTTTTTGTTACCACCTTTCTTGCAGTCTCTGTGAAGTTCGTCATTCTCATTTGTCAAGAAGAGAAGGTATCACAGTTCAGCATCTCTTGCATGAGATAAATATATACTAGCATCATGAAAGTGTCCCAAAGCATAAGGAAGAAGGCGAGGAGTGGCAGGGCCGTGAGGTCTGAACCTCAGGACCTAGAGCTAATAAATGAAGACCAATTGATGAGAGAATCTTTTGAACAACTCATATGCATGCACTTCTGTGAGAATATTAAAGGGTATAATGTGAAGCTGGATGAGTAGTTCACCCAAAATTTTATTGGGGTGAGCACGACCATTGTGGGAATCACCTTCCCAGTGACAGAGGAGACTTTGTCAAATGCGACAAAAATCCCTACGCGCGGAGATAACTGGTTTAAAGGCATCCCTTTAGAAATTTTGTTCTATAAAGACTTCATCAATATTGAAGGTATAAATCAAAAAATTAGAGACGACATTCCAAATCAGTACCTCCCAGAGTCGTTCCAGAAACTTCTAAAGGTAATCAAATGACGTTTCAGCTATGAAGGAAGGTTTGACTGGGTGTACCCATATCACATCAAGTTTGTGATGCACTTCATAGGGAAGAACCCCTTGAATCTACCTTTATTCTTGTATTGAAGCTTGGGAAAGATGGTGGACAGTGTCCAGGACAAGGTCGATCAATCGGGGAACAATTTATCCCATTTTTCATTAATCAAGTTGTTAGTGGTTGAAAATTTGAGGCATATGAACATGGACTGGGATTCATTTCTAATTGTAGCTAACATCCCCAAAGATCCCAAAGGATGATGTCATGGGAAAAATAAAGGGAAAATAAATAGAGGACTCGTCGTCCCACCAACCAATGCCCTGTAAAAGAGGTAGGGAAAGGTTGATGAATAAAATTGAGGAGATCCAAGCTCCCATTAAACCACACACCAAGTTTACTACCAAGATATTACCCATGTACGTCCTTCAACTAGAGCCTATTGAAGGTGCAAGGAAGCAAATTAATGAAAGGTAGAGGAATTCAGGTGATGAAAAAGTGAATGTTCAGGGGTTGTCACAGCACCTGAAGCAAGCGCAACACCCTTTTGTTAAACTTTATCAAGAAAATAGAGAGTTAAGAAGACAACTGGCAGAAAGGAACATTGAAATTCCAACGTTGTAGAGTCAAGCAAGGAATGTAAATTGCCTCAAAAAATATCTCAGAGAGGCACAAGATCTAATTATCCATATGTAGAAGGAATAGAGGGTGTCAGAATAAAGAATCACAAATAATTTCAAGGAGTGTAGACCATCCATCGATAACACCTACGCAACTCTCGCTAGTTCTCAAGCAAAACTGAATGGAAATGTAGTTTTTTGTAGAAAAGTAAAGAGTCTCAGAAAAAAAAAACTGGTATTTAAGAAAAACACTCATAGTTTTAAGGTTGCAGGTGACGTTGGAGGCATGAGTAAGATAGCGCCATTTTGTCTTTTTTTTATTGTGACATGAAATCTTTCTCCCTGCATGTCCTGTTTTATTACGTTAAGAAGAATTCTGAAGTGGCACCTGTGCAGTGAATATTCATTACACAGATGTTGTAAACTTACCTACAGAGGAGGGAAGGTATAAATGAAATGCATGCTAGTTTTGGAAGAGATGCATGGTCCCCCAATCATTGCTTCCACTTGGAGTTGGATGAGCGACCTCAAACGAACGTCTTCTACACCAACTTGTCGCATGCATTCTACAACCAGTGATCGTGCAACAACAACCATAGCCCATTATACAAATATAGTAGAGTTTCCAACAATTCACTCAATTGTTCTGGCACCCCTCAAAAGAAAAATCGATTTATCACAACCTGATGAACGAATCTTACTCATGATCAAATGATTGAGACAAATGTGTTGGTTATGTTATGATTGGGCACAGTTGGGTTTCTATTTTTGGTAAAATCCATTGAAAAGGTTGTCCAAGGGGGAATTAACCGAATCCAAGATTCTAGGGGAAAGTAGTTCAAGGCATAGCATCCCAAGAAGGCATTATTTTTCTATATATTGTATCTTTTTTATATAAGCCGTGTTGGCAAAGAAGTGTAGACAAAGGACTCTTGAATGTAATTTTTTGAATCTGATGGGAATATAATGGAGAGGTCTTGAATCTTTGATGAAATGATTCTAATGGTGGTTTTTTGATGTATTGTGATCCTACCTTCATATGTACTTCTTATTTCCTGCAAATTCATGTATGTTTCATTTGTTTAATTGGAAATATTTAAGGGGTTTAAAATTCATCACGCGGTGCTTTAGAATCAACTATTTAAAGTTTGTATCTTTCTTCTAAGAGAGTTAGAATTTATCTTCAACGGTGCTCTGACTTGATTCATGTTTTTTTCTTTCTTCCTCTATGCACAATGAGATTGAAATTGAAAGACCATTTCCTATTTATCCTTTACCCTTTCAAAGCTCCCTAACCAGTCATTGATTTCTCTCATTTTTAGGGATTTGACTCCATAGCCCAAAGTAATATATTTCCTTGCCAACGAAACCATATATTTTTTTAAGCATATAAATCTAACCATCAATCCAAAGTTATTATCTATCCGAGACTAGGTCTCAGAGAGAGCCCTCTCTAGATTGGAAAGGCTAGTTTCCAGCCTTAAAGTTTGTTTGTAGGTTACCTTGGTAGTTCATTGCTCTTCAACCCAACAATTTACCAAGTGCTAACAACCCACACACACACTTTTTAACATAACCCTCTTATCCATTTATACTTTAGCATAATATTTACATGAAAAGTCATGTTCATTTGAAAAGACGCGATTTTTATTAAACAATAAATCATTTTCCTTTTTTTTAATTTTTAACTCACTTTTTAACATATCATGGGTAAAATACCACCATGGGTTTTCAATCCATGTGAAAATACCATGTGCAGTTTCACTTTTACCTTTTAATATCCATTTTCATGTTTGCTCCACTTTTATGTAAACTCCACCTTCACTTTTACCTTTTTTTTTTTAATCCACTTTCATGTTTACTCAACTTTTATATAAAATCCAATTCCACTTAACTTTTCCACTTTTGTATTTATTAAAGTCACATTTATATTTGAATTCTTACTTACATTTGACATCAATGAAATTAATTTATTCAATAATTTTTATCACTAAAAGTATATCTTATGGCTGAATTTTCATGTGTATAATGATTAAACACTAAATATATTAGTGGCTAGAAACGTTTTGCAATTTGACTATCATAAAAATGCTTCATATTCTGAAATAAATTACAATATTCATGGGAAAACATGGTCAGACCTATTCCTATCACATTTTTTTGCACATGCCTCCAATTTACTTGGCTATCCAAGAGATGCAAAATATGCAATTTTTTCCCTAAAAACCTCATTATTGGTGTCATAGGTAGGATCTCCATAAAAAATCTAGTGATCTAATTTCCAACTATGACTACCAATTTGAAATGAAATGT
The DNA here is from genome assembly GCA_000966675.3 of Picea glauca. Classification (NCBI taxonomy): domain Eukaryota; kingdom Viridiplantae; phylum Streptophyta; class Pinopsida; order Pinales; family Pinaceae; genus Picea; species Picea glauca. The sequence goes on along the minus strand of JZKD02S2280745.1, from coordinate 282,029 downwards.
TTATAACTTCTTTCTCTTGGATGCACTAGTTTTCACACCATGAAGAGATGGGTACATATGAAAATTTATCATCTTTATATATATATATATTTTTTACAATTAATCCTCTCAAAATCATAAAAAAGTGCATAATCATAAAAACGTGCATAGTTGAATTCATAATTTTGCAAAGGAATATTCCTTCGAAGACCTTTGTCTTCATGAGAGGATAAAATGGATGCTTGATTTCTCTAACCACCAATATCTTCTTCATATGGGGATGAAATATAATCTTTAGTGATTTCTTCCTTTCTATTTGAAATACCTTATTCATCGAAGGCTACAATATAATCTTCAATGATTTTATCACTCTTATCTTCTTCATGATCAAGCACTGGTGTCTCATGGGATGAAAGAATTTGGTCAGACAAATGCACATCATAACATTCTTTGGAATACTTTTTAAGGACCACATTTATTTCCATGCATCATGCATTTTATCTAAATTGAAGCTTGAACAATTATGTAGATTTGAAAACTTCAAAGCATCAAATTTATTTTCGCTTCTACCATGAATATCAACTAAAACATGTGTATCATGCATAATATAAACTTCATTATCACATTAATCTTCTTGAAAATCATTGATGAAATGTGGAAATGAAAATATCCTCTCTTGGTTGAAATCATGGTACCATTCCCATGCACTTTTCCCTTTTAATCATAGTGAAAACATCTTTATCATCACACCTTCATGGAGAATATTGAAATCTACAACATGCTTAATAAAGGATGCCAAGAATTGTGAAGCTTCAAGAGGGTTTCCATGAAACTTTGGAGTATGTTCTTTCTAGATTTGAAAAACAAAATCATTTGGATATCCTATAATACATGAAAATTCCAATCGATCAAATGGATGTAATGGAATAATTCTTTACTCAAAAAGTTTCAAAATTTTGAAGATGCATAACCATCATACCACCTACCAAACCAAAACCATGGAGTCACTACATGAGTTTTCAAATGTGTTTGGATTCCCTCACCTATAAAATGTGTTTGGATTCCCTCACATATAAAAGAAACATACTCTTCAATACTAGAGTACCTATATGAGAATTTGATATTCAAGTACAAGCCATCATCAATCATTGTAATTGATATACTAAATTTTTGGGAAAAAGATTTTATCCTTGGTAGAAATGTCAAAATTTCATCTCTAAAACCTACACTTCAAGTGGTAAATCCATAAAACACAAGTGCAAACCTAAGGGAACATAAAGAGGCTACTCAAGATCATCACATTATATCACTCTACAACTTTAGTCCATATCTCATATTCTATAATCTATAAGTTTGGTGTCCTTATAATATGATTATTATACATTGATAATAAAGCGATCAAGGTATTCTGAATATTTGTCTTAGTAAAACAATAGTTGTAGAGAAGGAAAATAAAGTTATGGAGGAATGAGAGTAGCTCCTAATACAAATTGGGAAAATGGATTTAATATAAGAAATAGGGTTTAAATAATATGAGTGGTGTGGTGAGAATTTTTGTTACCACATTCAAATTCTCATCATGAATGCTTGATTGGATTTATAAAATGACCAAAGTGTAGATCCTAACAAAGGTTCTATGCTTGACATTAATATATTAATACTTGGTAAAGAAGAAACATTTTAATGGTATATTGATCTGAAAATAGGGGGCTGACTTGTTTTTCTATGCAAGCACCCTCTACTCCATTAAAATAAACTTCAGGACCTTGCTCAATGTCTTAGTTGTGCAAGAGAAGTTATGTGTCAAGTTTATGTCTCTGTTATGTGTTTATGTGTGAGGTTATTTAAAAGGTTAAATGTTTTTTAAAGAAATACAACAGCAACATAACATGCAGCAAATATAACCAGCAAACTCACAACAATAACAAGATGATAAAGGAGTTCACCCCCAACTGGGCTACATCTCCTTGAGCCTCCATCAATGGACTAGTCTCTCTGGGATTAGTTTGTCAAATATTATTTTACAAGCTTCTGCTCATCTCCAATGGATTTATTGACTATACCATTGGGTTCAAAATACATAAAAACCCCAAAAATGACTAATAGAACTCTGAAAACGGACCATGGCTCATCCGGGTATGACCTCTTCTACATGTGGCCTTGAGCTTCCCTAAGCTTCCTTGTGGAAAAAACACATGTAAAAGTCCTCAAATTCCTCTGAAACCTACCCCAATGTGTTCATATAATAACAATTAGTCAAAAATGACTATTCAGTCACATAAAATAGACTTGGGCTAATCTGAGCATGGCCTCCTTCAATGGTGGCCCTAAGTTCCCTAGATCTTCTAAAACTTCAAGGTATAAAAACATACAAAAGAAGTCTCCAAATGGATTTGAAAATTGTTCCAATGGATTCAGAACATCCAAAAACCCCTAGCTAGGATTTTTCTGCACCTCATTTGGCCAAAAGATGAAGAAGAGAGGCCTCCTTCCATTTTCCTCCTTCAAGCTTGTTGTCTTTGGTTTGCCAATTCGCACCTCCTGTGTGAGTAACCTGGCCTCTGGGCGTTTCCCATACCTAAACCCAACACATGCATGCATGCCCACAAAACGTGCCAAAATTTTGCACCATTAGCAAACTTATCCCTTGAATCACAAAGGTGTTGGGCACATGGGGGCCATGTGGCCACGTCCTGCGCATAAAAAGGGCCCCGTTGCTAGGTTTAATGAGGGCATGACAAGTGGCAGTTTTAAAACTTAGTTGTTTGAACAAAAAAATGTGTGTGTCATTCCATGAGGTGTGGTCACATGGAGTGGAGCGCATACAACCAGGGTTGGGGCTAAGCCCCAACCTGAAACATGTTCCAAAGGTTAACATATATGAATTCAAATATAATATGCAACATATACTTAAGAAGTAACAATGTGTGGTGAAATGGTATATGTGCCCTTTCCAAAGATTTTGACCATGGGGGAGGTCCGGGGTTCGATCCCCATGGATTCCATAAACCTTTTACCATAAACCAAAACATGGTGCCATGTGGCAGCCCATGTCTGGGCCACATGGCGCCACATGATTGACCAATAACATGCCATGTCAGCAATTAATTCGACCACTCTCTACCACGTCAATTCCAAATCATCCCTTGCCATGTCATCCTTCCATCTCATCATACAATCATGCCATGTCAACTGTATGGCCTTGCCACGTCAGTTGTACAGACTGTACAGTCAGCAAGTTTTTTACCTATTTGGCACATCGAATAGAACGCGATATCTCACTCATCTAATGCCTATTTGACCCCATTTGAAGTGTGTTGGGTTTTTGACGACGAGGCATATGCACCCGTTCGTTTTGAGGTGATTCCAAACAATTTTCTTTTTGGGCTAAAATTTGACCCCTAGGCCAAATTCTGATCACACCTTCCCACTGAAAGGCTTTTGGACCCACAAAAGCTGATGATTATCTTCCTGAGCTTCAATACTCTTCTGCTTCCAAGTTCTATCAACTAATTCTACTTGAAAATTCTTTTTTGCAATCACCTAGGTACCTTGACATGCCTTGCATTGCAACTGGCTATGTCCCTCAACCACTGCTCTCTAGATTCTACTGACCCACTATTCTCTTTGTGCTTGGAAGACTGACAACCTTCCCATTGAGAATCAAGTCCCTCTTGTGAACTCTTTGGCATCAACACAATCCGCTCTACAATGGCTGTAAAAAGTTTTCCTGCGACATCTTGTCACAAACCAAGAAAAAAACCATCAATCTTGAAAACAAATTTTATACAAGACTGAAAATGAACCTGAAAATAAACCCATTAAGTTGATTACAATGACCTGGAACTTCATAGAGAAGAAAACGCATGAGTTAAAAATATAAGTTTCTACCAAGAACTGTGATGGTGATCTAGAATTGGAGAAGATGTAGTCGAATAAGATGGAACACACAATTAAATATTATTCAGTATGGAGATAATATTGAGACCAGATGGAACCTCAATGGTTGGCATCATCATAATAACTTTGTAACTGATTAGTTTTGTGTTCTATTGTTTCTTGTTTTTTATCCCAATGGGACTACAAAGGGATGAACCCTAATTTTCCCCTATCATAAGGTAGTTTCGGAATGTAAAAAATCATGCTTACTTATTAAAGAGGAGACTATACTTAGAAAATGGATTTTGGATATATAGGAATTGTAACAGTACTTTTACTATATGAGGAATAGAAAAAGAGACATATATGGGAATTTTGGTAACAAATATTTTCAATTGAAACTATTTTGGTTGTATGTGTTTATTTTATGAATGTTTCGCTTATAGTTTCATGAATTTCTTCTCTACTATACTATGTATGTTCATATTAATTTGATTTCCTAGTGAGTACAACAATGATATAATGAGTAGGATAAATAACTAAGTATTCTCTTCTTATTATATTGTCACTTCAATTTACTCCTTGTATTTATGAATTAATTCTTTTCCAATCAGTATTATATTTCATTGTGCTCATTGTTGGTCCTAAAGTCTACACCTGACTGTTAATGGGAAAAGCTAGGCCACCTCACATTATGAATGGCACGATTTTTTATTTATGGTTCATTTAGAGGGTTGGTTTACGAAGATATGGACATGGTTTGGTTGGAAAAATGACATGGATGAGGGTCCTCCTTGGGTGTTGGAACACCAAGAACATACAAGTGAGACAGTAAAGGTAAGAAACAAAGAAAAACAACAAACCATTCAATGACCAATCTGCTCCTAGAATTTTAAGTCTTAAAATGTCATTTCAAGCATTAAACATGTACCAAAAACACAATTGTTCCTGCAAGTTGCAACCAAAACATATTCATCAAAGCATAGCTGTTATCATAGGTTGCATATTAATAAATACAATTTATACAGTAGTTGAAGGAAAATAAACATACTTCTCACAAATCAAAATTGTATTCAAGATAAGAAACATATACGAATTTGGACACAAATACACTATCATCAATAGTATCTTCACGAGGTAGAGGTCTTTAATCCATGCTCAGAATGGGTACATCCAGTTTTTGTATTGATTATTTTCTCCCAAAAAATGGACCCTTCTAACATACAAAAGATTCCTATTAATCATGGATGTGGAGGCCCTCGACCAGTGTGGAACTGAGGCGTAGATATACACATGGGTGTTAGGACCACACAATGTACCTTTTTGCCTATACTTTTTTCCACTATTATACTCTTGATCACCTATATTTAGACTCATACTATCACTTTATTTGATCATTCCAAAGGTATACAACGTCCCTTCTCATTACTATACGTTTAATCTGTTTTCCATAATATTTTACATCACTCTCGTACTTGACCATTGATTAGAAATGCATAAGTGTTCAAAACTGCAGATTAGCATTTGAGGCCTATTGCTGAAACACAGAACTGTCACACAGTCCAAGGTCGTTGTTGCTAAAACACAGAACTGATGCTGAAACACAGAGCTGCTATACAGTCCAAGGTCAGAGATGCTGAAACAGAGAGCTGTTACATAGTCCGGAGTCACAGATGCTGAAACACAGAGCTGTTACATACTCCAGAGTCGCAGATGCTGAACACAGAACTGTTACACAGTCCGGAGTCGCAGATGCTGAAACACAGAGCTGTTACACAATCCAGAGCTGCAGATGCTGAAACACAGAGGAAACCACTAGGACCGACGATGGTGAAACACAAAAGAAGTCGTTACAGTCAGCGGTCAACAAGCACCAACCGTCGCTCCTACATAAGAATGCCGACACAGTCAGAGCGCAATTCACATGGCTGAAACAGCCCACAAATTGTGATGCTGAAACAACATCAGCAGCAACGAGAAGAAGCTCTTACTCCAGCCGTAACAACAATATCTCATTCAGCACCTATAATAGCATTATGTTGCGCGAGACTGGGACATCCTATTATGGTTTAGAAAGCAAATCCAACTAAGGATAGGACTCAGATACACATTGTAATTTTTGATCAATTGTATCGAAGGGGTTCCCTCTTTAAATAAGAGGAAATCATCATTCGAAGGATCCAATTTTTATGTATTGAGAAAGCTTCAGAGAGAGGGATGTATTTCATTTTCAGACTCTAATGTGATATTTTGATAGATGAATAAAAGACTTCTTTGAGTATCCTTCTCTAGCTTTCTCGTTTCAGGGGAATATTGTGAGAAGGGAGGGCCCACCTTCTTCACAAGATTTACCCGTTAGTCTTAGAGTGTGTTAGTATAATTTTTGTTTATGCCTTGATTAACTTTCATCTGCTGAAACACTACTTTTAATGAATTCTGCTTTGCTGAAACACTACTAACTCTGTGTGGTTAAGAACTTTACTTTATTGAATGTTACATTCTTTTTATTAGCAATCTTGTGTGATGATTTTATGAAGCTAGCCAGAGTCTGGGTTAAGGGTTCCTTCTTAGAAAGGAAGGGATCAGACTATCCTATTCTCTGTATATTTCCATTACTTCTGTAAGTGTGCTAGCCAGAGGCTGGGTTAAGGGTTCCTGCTTAGAAAGGAAGGGATCAGACTATCTTGTTCTCTGTAGATTTCTATTACTTCTGCAAGTGTGCTAGCCAGAGGCTGGGTTAAGGGTTCCTGCTTAGAAAGGAAGGGATCAGACTATCCTGTTCTCTGTAGATTTCAATTACTTCTGCAAGTGTGCTAGCCAGAGGCTGGGTTAAGGGTTCCTGCTTAGAAAGGAAGGGATCAAACTATCCTGTTCTCTATATATTTCAATTATTTCCGCAAGTGTGCTAATCAGAAATAGGGCTAAGGATTCCTACTTAGAAAGGAAGGAATTAGATGGCCTTGTTCTCTGCTAGATAGAGTTAACTTTCTCTGCATTACTGTTTTCATGAAAAAGTGTTAATCAGAAATAAGGTGTTGAAGTCTCTGCTTGAGAGTAAGGGTCCTGTTCTCTGGTTACAGAATAGTTGTTCTTTCCTGTTGCAATTCTTATTTTAATGTAATCCAGGATTCCTTAGATTAATCTTTAAGATCTGCAATAGGTAGGTTGCTTTCCTATAATTTAAGTCAGAACTTTAGTTCATTCAGGGCAAGTGTGATTAATATAGTTTCCTTTACTACAACTTTAAGTTGCTTTTGGAATTGAGCATATATAGTGCGTGGTTATCTTTGAAATAAACAGACTTCCCTGGGTTGACAATTTATGTATCACTTGGTTGTTTGAATTAATTGAGCAATTATAGTGACCAATATTTTGGCGCCGCTGCCGAGGAAGGTAGCTATAGATTTCAAAAATCACTTATGATTTTTTTTAGATAAAAAGATTGCATGAAAGACCCCAAAAAACTAACCCTACAGGTGGAAAGGGAAAAGGAAAAGGAGGAAGAAATACTTACATTGACGAGATTATATCAAAGTCTGAATCTGTTGCTCAAGGACCAAACCTTCGAAAACAAAACTCCCAGCCTTCATTTCAAGCAAATTTTGGAACAAGGAAAGAAGTTTGGAGTCCGGAGACAGTCCAAAATCCAGTAGGAGACATTGAGGACAGATCAAGTGCAGCAGGGGAGCAGACAGAGGAAAACATGGATGAGTACAATGAAGAATTGCATCACGAAGAACAGGAAGGTCCTGAAGGAGAGGTAAAAGATGAAAATTCTTTCTCTACACTAGGATTCCCTATTGGTGATCTCCCTAGAGGAGTAGCCCCCATGAAAAACATTCCACTCTCAGCATTACCCAATTTTCATGGTTTATCTTCAGAGGATCCTGATGAATTTCTGTTTGAGTTTGATATATTATGTAGGAGTTATGATTACGTTTCTAATGCTCAAAAACTAAATTTATTTCTAGCAACACTAAAAGGGAATGCACTAAGATGGTTTAGGAGTCTTGGAGGCCATGTAATCACAACATGGGACCAAATGAAATAGAAATTTCTGAACAAATACCAGGACTACTATCGAACAAGAGAAAAGAGGGAGGAGCTATTTAAGATGATGCAGAAAGAGGACGAGAATCTAGAAGACTTTGTAGAAAGGCTACAATACAATCTACAAAGATCCAGTCATCCCAATG
>JZKD02S2280745.1:246794-266474 GCA_000966675.3 Picea glauca | reverse complement strand
TTGCCTATACTTTTTGCCACTATTATACTCTTGATCACCTATATTTAGACTCATACTATCACTTTATCTGATCATTCCAAAGGTATACAACGTCCCTTCTCATTACTATATGTTTGATCTGTTTTTCATAATATTTTACATCACTCTCATACTTGACCATTGATTAGAAATGCATAAGTGTTCAAAACTGCAGATTAGAATTTGAGGCCTGTTGCTAAAACACAGAGCTGTCACACAGTCCAAGGTCGCTATTGTTGAAACACAGAACTGATGCTGAAACACAGAGCTGCTATACAGTCCAAGGTCATAGATGCTGAAACATGGAGCTGTTACATAGTTCGGAGTTGCAGATGCTGAAACACAGAGTTGTTACATAGTCCGGAGTCGCAGATGCTGAACACAGAACTGTTACACAGTTCAGAGTCACAGATGCTAAAACACAGAGTTGTTACACAGTCCATAGCTGCAGATGCTGAAACACAGAGGAAACCGCCAGGACTGACGATGCTGAAACATAAAGGAAGTCGTTAGAGTCAGCGGTCAACAAGCACCAACCGTCGATCCTACACAAGAATGCCGACACAGTCAGAGCGCAATTCACGTGGCTGAAACAGCCCGCGAATTGCAATGTTGAAACAACATTAGCAACAATGAGAAGAAGCTATTACTCCAGCCGTAACAACAATATCTCATTCACCACCTATAATAGCATTATGTTGCGCGATACTGGGACATCCTATTCTGGTTTAGAAAGTAAATCCGACTAAGGATAGGACTCATATACACATTGTAATTTTTTATCAATTGTATCGAAGGGGTTCCCTCTTTAGATAAGAGGAAATCATCATTCGAAGGATCCAATTTTTATGTATTGAGAAAGCTTCAGAGAGAGGGACGTATTTCATTTTCAGACTGTAATGTGATATTTTGATAGATGAATAAAAGACTGCTTTGAGTATCCTTCTCTAGCTTTCTCGTTTCAGGGGAATCTTGTGAGAAGGGAGGGCCCACCTTCTTCACAAGATTCACCCGTTAGTTTTAGAGTGTGTTACTATAATTTTTGTTTATGCCTTGATTAACTTTCATCTACTGAAACACTACTTTTAATGAATTCTGCTTTGCTGAAACACTACTAACTCTGTGTTAAGGGTTCCTGCTTAGAAAGGAAGGGATCGGAATATCCTGTTCTCTGTAGATTTCCATTACTTCTGCAAGTGTGCTAGCCAGAGGCTGGGTTAAGGGTTCCTTCTTAGAAAGGAAGGGATCGGACTATCTTGTTCTCTATAGATTTCCATTATTTCTGCAAGTGTGCTAGCCAGAGGTTGGGTTAAGGGTTCCTTCTTTGAAAGGAAGGGATTAGACTATCCTATTCTCTATAGATTTCCATTAATTCTGCAAGTGTGCTAGCCAGAGGCTGGGTTAAGGGTTCCTTCTTATAAAGGAAAGGATCAGACTATCCTGTTCTCTGTAGATTTCAATTACTTTTGCAAGTGTGCTAGCCAGAGGCTGGGTTAAGGGTTCCTTCTTAGAAAGGAAGGGATCGGACTATCCTGTTCTCTGTAGATTTCAATTATTTCCGTAAGTGTGCTAATCAGAAATAGGGCTAAGGGTTCCTGCTTAGAAAGGAAGGAATTAGATGGCCTTGTTCTCTGCTAGATAGAGTTAACTTTCTCTGCATTACTGTTTTCATGAAAAAGTGTTAATCAGAAATAAGGTGCTGAAGTCTCTGCTTGAGAGTGAGGGTCCTGTTCTCTGGTTACAAAATAGTTGTTCTTTCCTGTTGCAATTCTTATTTTAATGTAATCCAGGATTCCTTGGATTAATCTTTAAGATCTGCAATAGGTAGGTTACTTTCCTGTAATTTAAGTCAGAACTCCAGTACATTCAGGGAAAGTGTGATTAATATAGTTTCCTTTACTACAAATTTAAGTTTATTTTGGAATTGAGCATATATAGTGCGTGGTTATCTTTGAAATAAACAGACTTCCCTGGGTTGACAATTTATGTATCACTTGGTTGTTTGAATTAATTGAGCAATTATAGTGACCAACAATGGGTTGTAAAACAACTTATTAACTTAAATATTACACACAGATGGAGTATGTTAATGAATACTCCGAGATTTAATTAATAAAAAGGGAGTGGTTCTTATTACACAAAAAATACCACTTATTATGCCTAAAACCACAAGAGTTTTGTGAATGAAAAATTAAAAACTACTACTAGCACTGAAACTAGACTGATGCATGCACTAGAATGAACAAAGATTTGACAGAAAATGAATAGGAGTGACAGAATTGAGTATGTATTGAGCACTAGAATGCATGCACACTAATTGAGGCCACTGGAGATAATTGAATATGTTGGTAGTGTTTTTGCCCTACTTATTCCCTGGAGGAAAGAAGCAAATCATCTAGAGTTTTCACGAAGTCTCTGATATTATTTCTGTAGTCTGGATTATAGCTTCTCGAATTCTATTTGGGTGACCCTTTTTAAACATTTAAAAATGTTCAATAATTGTGGGTGAGCTAATTTGGAAATCTAGCATTCGAGGGCATTGGAGCATAGAGTATACATATCCTCTAGAGGACAAAACTCCCAAAGTCATTATCCAACACTAATAACTTATTAACTCGAGATTAATTTAACATTCATCATTTAATGACTTCAGGACTCTGACTCTTTGGGGTTCGAGAGTTTTTCTTTTTGAATTGTATGCTTGGAAATCTCTCAGAGGATGATCCCCCAAATCTGACATGGCGACCTGACATCACATTGTTGACGTGTCATGGAAAGGAGGGTGACACATGTCACTTGAAATAATATAGATGACAACCCCAAATGTGCTTAAAATAAGCACCACGTGTCTCAACTGATGAATTCCACATGTCTCAATTGATGGATTCGATGGGTCATGATAGAAGAGTGGCACATGTCTCCATCTCTTCAATGCTTCGACACTTCGACGATTTTTTTCTACTCTGGGTTAGAATATCTCGAAGTGACAATCTCCCAAAGTCATTAATTATTGATTATTGCTAATTGATCTGAGATTAAGATATATTTACCATTAAATACTTTAGGATTTCGGTGTTCGGGACTTCAAGAGACTATGCCTGCTCTTGATAGAAATCTCCTGAAGTTGACGTGGCAGCCTGATGTGAATTGTTGATGTGTCATGGAAAGAAGGATGGCACGTGTCACCTGGAATGGGGAAAATGGGATGTTGAATATGCTCGAAATGAGTGCCACTTGTCACGACCGATGGATGCCACATGTAACCATGGATGAACTCTATATGTTAACATAGATGAGTGTTACATGTCTCCATCTCTTTGGGGTTTAGGGGTTTTCAAATGCACAATGTGTATAAATCTCAGAGGATTGGACTAGTCGAGTGATGTGGCACTTCGACACTTCAACTCTTTAGTTGATTGACACTTTATCTCTTCAGATCTAATGTGTCCATGACGTCACTGTCGCCAATGTGTCTGCATGAAGAGAGTGACACATGTCACCCATAAATGGGCAGATGGCGTAACCAAAGGTGTCTGAAATCAGTGCCGCATGTCTCCATTGATGAATGCCATGTGGCTTTAGCATTTTAGCATTTGTGAGTTTTTAAGTGCTCGGTGTGGAGATCTTCGAGTTGTTCGATCACCAAAATGATGTGGCATTCGACATTTGGGATTTTTCAACAAATATTAGCTCAAACGTTTCAACATTCGATATTTTTCAACAAATATCAGGTCTAACATTTTATTTCTAAAGTCGTTGAGTGGCTTATGTGGAACTCTTGTGATTAAACCTCCTGTGAGTTTTGGAATCTTGAATGTACGAGATCCATTAATCTGATTGTCCTATTGGGTCTCCACCATTGAAATTTAACCTGTCTATTTTCACAATCCAGGCCCAAAAATGACTGCTCTGGATTGTTCTGTTATGTTCAGGGGCATTCCATGTGCACACAAAAGACTTGGTGGACGTGTTTCACGCTCAATCAATGGAAAACATGATGACAAGTATTTCAAACCAAATCACAAAATGCAATTATCCTTCAAGAAAATATAAATAATGTGCACAAAGAATCAATCAAGAAAGTTAATGATGAAAGAACCAAGTCATTTAGTAATGGGAAACAACTTAAACAAACTGAAGAGGAATAATTTTGATGAAGGGATATGGAAAATGGGTAGGAGGGGCAGGGGTGCAGACTTAGGTCATTGGCTCCAACTGGGGATAGCACGTCCCTGTGAGGTGCTAAGAACAATAGATTAGTGCCTTGGAATTAAATAACGTGTGCCCACCTTCCTTCTCTTACCTTTATTTATGTCTTCCATCCATGTATATCTTCTACTGTCTCTCAACCATGAATCTTATTAAACTTAAAATTGAAACTACACCCCAATTCCTTTGTTGGGATATGGAATCTTTATTCACACACAAACGAACTAAAAATGAAATTATTTAATGACGAACTTATTCAAATGCAAATTAAAAGTAAATGAGCTATGGTACAACAGGGACCTTCCCTAAGTCTTTCAAGGAAAACAGTGTTTCAAGAAGCGTCGATTTACTGAGCCCCAAAAATTTTTGAGTGTCCTCCAGATTGTGTAAGACAAATGTGTTATTTTCCAGAACCTCAACCACCTTAAAATGACCAAATTAGAGGTTATCAAAATTACCATGCTTGTAATTGTCTTCCCTTGTAACATCCCACCTCAGAACCAGATTGCCTTCTCAAAAGATCTCCTTCATGGTTTTCTTATCAAAAGACGATTTAATTTTTATCTGGTATGCTTTAGTGATCTGACTTGGTGCTTCCATTTTTTGTTGAACCTATATAATATGAAATACTCTCCTTTGGATATCATTTGGCTCCTCCATTTATTCTTGTTGTAATTTCAAAACTAGTATACCAAGCTGAGTGGGGAAGAAAACATTTATCCCATAGACTAGAAGAAATGGTGAGGTTTCCAAGGATCTCTTGTTGTTAATCCAATTAGCCCATAAGGCATACTTAAGTTTAGACTCCCAATATTTCTTGTTTTTAGTCAGCAATTTCTTGATGATCCTGATGAGAGTCTTGTTCTATGACTCGACCAGCCCATTCCCCTGAGGATAATAGGGCATGGAATGTGTCAAGGCGATGTTATGGATGCCACAAAAGTGATCATGGATTTGGAATTGAATTCCCTGGCATTGTCTGTTATAATATTTCTAGTGGAGTCGAATCTGGAAAAGATATTGGTTTCCAAAAAATTCATTATCACCTTGTCAATAACATTCCTAGTTGGCATAGCCTCGATCTATTTGTTAAAGTAGTCAGTGGAAGTGAGGATCCACTTATGCTTCCCACTGGAGGGTGTATTTATCTCACCTATGAAATCTAATCCCCATTGCTGAAAGGGGCCACTAGTAGTGATAGGTTTTAGGGGTAGTGAGAGTAACTTCTTTCCTGCAAACTTTTGGCATTCATTGCATGCCCTTACTGTAGTGAATACATCAGACAAAAGGGTGGTCCATTAGTATCCTTCCCTTAGGATCTTGAGGGATATATATTTCCAATCCTGTTGTCTCCCACAAACTCCCTTGTGCATATCTGTTATGACTTTATTAGCTTCATTTTCATCGAGACACTTTAATAGGATTCCAGTCGGATCTCTCCAATACAGGTTCTGATTTAAAATGTAGAATTTTATAGATTTTAATTTGAGATATCTAGCCTTAATTCTCTTCAAATATGGTGGTAATTATAGGTTCTATAGAAAGTAAATAATATCTTGGTACCAAGGTGAAGACGAGAAGTTTTCAAATAACTGCATGTTGTCTTGTCCATACTATGTCATGGGTTCATTGAATTGGATGAAGGTCTGATGCGATTCCAACACTTTACTATTTGATTTTGATAACAAATTGGTGAGTCCCTATCCCTTGATAAACTTGCTTGAATTTATGTGCAGGTCATACTCCAACAATTTGACAATCCATTTTGCTCTTTTTCTTTCACTATATGTATAGACCATAATCTCTTTAACACTGCTACTAGGAACATAGGTTGTTATGCTAGAATGTAACACATACACCCTGAAGGATTTAAATTCTTTGACCAATGCATAGGCCTTCTTTTATAATATATCATAATTCATCTCAACATATCAGAGGGCTTTGGTGAAAAAGGATATGGGATATTTATTCTCTTCTTGATTCTTTTGCAGTAGCACAACAACAATGGTTTCCTCGGAGGAGAAAGAAAAGATAAAGAATTATTTGTCATAGTCAGGGATGATTGATACATAGGCCTCAACCAAGGCTTGTTTGATCCTTTAGAATGTTTATTTTTCCTCCTGTGACCTCTTGATAACAACACATTTCTTCAACATGTTGGTGATGGGACTTATGATTTCACCAAATTTTGGCACAAAGCGCCTCAAAAAAATTATTATTCCTATAAAAGATTAAATAAACTTCTTTCTTTGGGGAATTTAAATTTTTTGAATCTCCTCCACTGTCTTAGGGTCTATTTTTATAAATCATGTGGATATGATGTGACCTAGGAGCTTACCCTATGACATAGAAAATTGGGACTTCTTGGGATTCGAAGAGATCCCATACCTTCTGCATTTTCGGAAAATATGCTTAAGGTGTTGTAAATGTTCTGGATCTGATTTGGAGAAAATGGTGATGTCATCCAAATATATAACCATAAATTTATCTTTCCCCCCCACGAAAGATACATCCATATCCATTTGAAAGGTGGCCCCTATGTTCATCATCCCAAAGGGAATTTTTTCATACATAAATGTTCCCCACGGGGTGGTGAATGCTTTTTTTTATTTGTCTTATTCACATATTGCTATCTGGTTATAACCAAAGTACCCATCCAGTAAGGAAATCCTGTGAGCACCGACTTCCTTTGAAAAATATGGTCCATCTTGGGTAGGGGGTAGTTGTCCTTTAGAGAGAAGTTGTTGAGATTCTGGAAATCAACACACAAGCGTATTTCCCCACTCTTTTTTCTCATAGGTACCAAGTTGGCCACCCAATATGAGAACCTCAATGGAACAATAATTATGGCATCAAGCATTTTCTTTAGCTCTTTTTCAATTATGGAAATCAACACGGGATTAAATTTCATTATCTTCTGTCTGAATAGCTTACAACCATCCTTCAGAGGGATTTTGTGTTGGATGATGTCAGTGTCAAATGTATTCAAATCCTTATATGACCATGTAGAAATATCAGCAAAAAAATTCATGAGGTTTACATACATATCCTTATGTTCTGGAGGTAGTGCCTTGGACAATTTGACTATTTTGGTATCTTCAGTAGTCCTAATGTTGCAATCCATCACTTCCTCTTCTTGATTTTTTATGGCATATCCTATGCAGACATCATGACTGTCAAATAACCTTTACAGTGGCACTAGACCCCTGGGGATATGGTTCGTTTTCAGTTCCACAATGTTGTCTCCAACCACTTTCTTCAACATATGAGATGTTTGTTGATTCTTTTATTCATCATCTTCACCCTCTTGATCTATAGAGATATTGGATAATTATTCTAAGGTCTTCAAAAATCTTTGGAAGTCCAAGTCATCACTAAAGACCTTCCAGTGATTTATGTTGTCTAGTATGGTTATATTGTGTCTCACTTCCACCTGATACTTGATATTTGGACCAGTGGGAGGTACAAAGGTGTTGGCAGCCAATGAAAAAGAATATTCCTTCTTATTTACCTCTCTAGGGATGAAGGAAATATTAAATGCCAAAAACAAGTAATCAACCAGGTCCCACACCTCATTCCTCTATTGTTTGAGCCTATGTTGTTTAGATTGATACATGTTCTTGAGATGATGATGATTAGCTCAAAATCACCAAAGAATTTCAAACTTTCAATGGCCATGTCCTTAGAAACCCTCAATCTAATCACCATAGCTTCATACTCATCTATATTGTTAGTAGTATTGAATTCCATCTTATAAGAGAGAGTTATAACCTCTTGAGAAGGGGAAATGAGGACTATACGAGCCTCGAAACCTTATTTTGATGAAGATCCATAAAAATACATATTCCACACTTGGTTCTTATAATGTGTCAAAGGATGATATTTGCATTTGTTGACTATAATTTCTAGATCCTCATCATTTAGATGAAAAATAGATGAGACAATCTCATCCTCAACAACATAAATTGGGTGATTTATTGGATTTTGATGGTGGATGAAAATATAGGCCAATGTGACCTCTCTGTATAGTCTCCTTTTCTCTCCTCTGAAAACAGGGAAGGTGGCATATGTGAGGTCCATTTGTAATGATCCCCCAACCTTCTTGGCCCATGTCCTAGACAAAAGAATTCCAAACTTGGGGGGAATTTCAGCCACAACGATGTCCATCACTACACTTTTCATGGGTAACTGTGCCAAAGAAACCACTAGATATTTTATTAATCCCAAACATTTGAATTTTTTGGAGTCAAAGGAGTAAAGGTCTTGGTGATCTCCAGACCTAGTTCCTCCATAACAACTTTATGCATGACATTATGTGAGGAACCTGAGTCCATGAGACAATTATGTAGGATCTTGTCATGGACAATTAGAGATATGTAGAATGGTGGAGGAGCATCAGATCCATCCTCAATGTGTGGGCCCACAGTAATGGTCGGGTTCTCATCCTATAGACTAATTACATCAGAAGTTACAACATAAGTAGGTGGTTGCAGAACCTTCATAATGGATTATTTGAAAGGCTCATTTTTCAATAATTATGATAGAGGTACATGGATATCGATCTTTCTCAACTCATGCTCTAGGCTAAAAGATGCTTGTGGCCTATTGACTTCTTTTACTTCTGGGACAAAAGGTTTGAAAGGAGGAGGTTGGTGAGCTTTAGCCAATGCACCTTTGCTTGGATTTGTCTTAGGAGGAACCTTTGTTTGTTTGTTCTGATCAAAGGTGGTGGATTTAGGAGTGCATTTTATAGGCCTCAATTCATATTTCTTTTTGGGTTGGCTTTGAATAACTCCCTCTTCCCCTATCTCAACATCAAATTGATCTAAGAGTTGTGCTACCTCATAATCTTATTGCTAAGTGACTGGTGTAAAAATTTGTTTCATTGAAAAGTACAACAACATCACCATATCATCATTGTTTTCATCCATCTCCTCAATACGATTATTTTGGAAATGAGGTACTACTCTTTGTTCATTAACATTCCTCTTGTCTCTCTGCATTATCTTAGGGGCATCATTCAATCCTATAAACTGGTTGGGATTTATGTTCCCATCTCCTTGAAAATATTTGTTTGATTGTTTAGATTCCCATTTCATCTTGGCTATTTGAGATGTCAGATCTTTCAAAGTTTAGGTCATTTCATCAATTTTAGGATCAGATGTGGTTGGGTTAGAGGAGGCAAGGGAATCCTCTCTCTGTTTCTTCTTGTATTTAACTGGTCTGATGCCAAGATGTTAGATTCAACCTCAATGGATGCTTCTTGCATAGATAACAAGGTAGTGGATCTTCTCTCCCTCAAAAGAAGAGATAATTCAACATCAATTGCATTGGCAGAGGATTTTTTTTTTTTTATCTCATCTGGGATTCTACCATACATCTTATTAAATCTCCTTGTGAAGTCCAAAATAGACTCACCATTCTTTCTCTTAAGAGCCCCAAACTCAGTGATGTAATATAGATAATCCCTTCTATCCCCCCATTTCTTTATGAAAGCCTCATCTAATGCGTCAATATCTACAATGGAGGCTGGAGGGAGGTCACAGAACCATTTTCTTATCTCCCCATCAAGACTTTGTAAAAACAACCTCATCCACACATCTGCATAGTCAATGTTAAAGTTGTTTGTAAATTTGTAGAAGGCTATCATATGTTCCTCATTTGTCACATCCCCTTCCCCATTATATATGGGAAAATATTTCATGTAATTTGTGGTTGGGAGTGCATGTAAGCCTACAGGAAGAACCAAGGGTGCATATCTGGCATCAATTATGGAATCCATCATGTTAATAGCCATTGTTTGGGCAATCGGAATCTGAAGATTGATTAGAGATACAGGGGTGGATGCTATACTAGATGATGAAGTAGAGGTAGGATTTGAAGGTGTCTACAATTCCTTGGAAATGTGATTCTCAGGGATAGCAAATTCAAGTTTCTTTTGATGATGAAGAACAATAGATTCATGAGGTGCAACCTTACCCTTGATGGGTGAGGTATATCTCTAATCTACGCTGTATTTTCTTAGTTTTCTTTCTGGCTCAGATACTATTGTGTCCTTCTTAGGGTTAGGATGAGCCTTAGTGGCTCTGGTGTGCTCAGATTTGCATTTCTTGAGTCCTTTTCTGGGATCCAATATTTCTTTTTTGAGGTTAACTCAGTGGAGTGTCTGGGTGAAAGATGGCAGTCTGAATGTGTATGATACTTTTTCACCTTCAAATATCTGATATGGTCTTTTTCATTCTCCTAGGGAAAGATATTTCGTTACTCTATTCCTCAGAAGTAGTGCCATAAGATGTTGTTCCTAAAGTATTCATTTGACTGCTAATGGGAAGAGCCAGGCCACCTCACATTATGAATGGTTGTTTTTTTTATTTATGGGTCAATTAGAGGGTTGGTTTACCAATACATGGATGTCGTTTGGTTGGCCAAACGAAATGGGCTAGGTTCATCCTTGGATGGTGGCACACTAAGGACAGACAAGTGAGATAGTAAAGGTAAGAAACAAAGAAAAGAGAAAAACCATTCAATGAACAATCAGTTGCTAGAAGTTTAATTATTTAAATGTCATTTCAAGCATGAAACATGTACCAAAAACACAACTATCCACATAGGTTGCAACAAAAACAAATCTTCATCAAAGCATAGTTGTTATCACAGGTTGCATATTAATAAAGATAAGTTATACAGTAGCTAAAGGAAAAGAAAAGTACTTCGCACAAATCAAAATTGTATTAAATATAAGAAACACATACAAATTTGGACACAAATACAATGTCATCAATAGTATCTTCACTAGGTAGAGAGATTTAATCCATGCAAAGAATGGGTCCAACTAGTTGTTGTTTTTATCTTTTTCTCCCAAAAACCGAACCCTTCTAACATACAAAAGATGCCTATTTTTCACATATGGGGAGGCCCTTGACTAGTGTGGAATTGAGGCTTATCTCTACACATCAACTGTAAAACAACTTATTAACTTAACTAAAACACACTGTTGGAGTATGTTAATGAATACTCTGAGCTTGACTTAATAAAAAATGAGTGGTTCTTATCACATAAAAAAGACCATTTACTATGCATGAAACTAAAAGATTTGTGTGATTGAACAATTAAAAAATGCTACTAGCACTGAAGCTAGACCGATGCATGCACTGGAATGAACTAACATTTGAGAGAAAATGACTAGGAGAGACATAACTGAGTTATGTATTGAGCACATGAATGCATGCACATTGATTGAGGCCACTGAAGATAGTTGAATATGTTGGCAGTATTTCCCCCCTACTTATCCCCTGGAGGAAAGAAGAAAATCATTTGGCATTTTCCCAGAGTCTCTGATATTCTTTCTACAATCCAGATTATAGCTTCTTGAATTCTGGTTTGGCACCCCTTTTTAAACATTTCAAAATGTGCAATAACTATGGGTGATCCACTTCAGAACTCTGACGTTTAGGGGATTTGAAGCATAGAGTATACATTATCTCTAGAGAACAGAACTCCCAGAGTCATTATCCAATACTAATCACCTATTAACTTGATATTACTTTAACATTCATCATTTAAGAACATCAAGACTCTAGTTCTTCGGGGTTCGGGAGTTTTTATTTTTGAATGTTGTGATTTGAAATATTCAAGAGGAAGATCCCCTAAATATGACATGGCATATTGATGTCACATCATTGACGTGTCACAAAAAGGAGGGTGACACATGTCACTTGAAATAGTATATATGACAACCCCAAGTTTTCTTAAAATAAGTGCTACGTGTCTCAACTGATGAATGCCACATGTCTCAATCGATGGATGTCATGTGTCATGATAGAAGAGTGTCATGTGTCTCTGACTCTTCAACGTTCAGAACTTCGAGAGACTGTGCCTTCTCTTGATATAAATCTTGAGGAGGACAATCTCCCTAAGTTGACATGGTAGCCTGATGTGAATTGATGATGTGTCACAAAAATAAGTATGACACATGTCACCTGGAGTGGAGAAAATGGCATGATGAAAATTCTTGAAATGAGTGACATGTGTCACAACGTATGGATTAACATGTCACCATGGATAACCACTACATTTTATCATATATGAGCGCTACATGTCTCCGGATATTCAGGGTTTAGGGGTTTTCAAATGAAAAGTATGTATAAGTCTCGAAGGATCGGACTGGCGAAGTGACGTGGAACTTCAGAACTTTGGAACTTTGGCTCTTTGGATAATCGACACTTTGTCTCTTCGGATATGACTTGTCCATGATGTCACTATTTCTGATAGACACTTTGTATCTTCATATCTAATGTGTCCATGACGTCACTGTCACTGACATTTCCGGATTAAGAGAGTGACATGTGTCACCCAAAAATGGGCAAATGACGTAACCAAAGGTGTCTGAAATGAGTTCCATGTGTCTCCAGTTATGAATTCCACATGGCCTTAGTGTTTCGGCATTGGGTATTCTTTTAGTGCTAAGTGTGGAGATGTCCCAGCTAGATGATCATCGAATCGATGTGTCATTCAAAATTTGGTATTTTTCAACAAATATTAGCTCGAATGTTTCGACGTTCGGGAGTTTTCAACAAATATTAGCTCGACCTTTTTGGCACTGAAGTCATAGAGTGTCTTATGTGTAACTCTTTCGATTAAGCCTCATGCAAGTTCTAGAATCCTAAATGTATGAGATTCGTTGATCTGATCATCCTATTGGATCTCCACCGTTGAAATTTAAACTGTCTATTTTCACAATCCAAGACCGAATATGACTCCTACGAATTGTTGTGTTTTGTTTACAGGCGTTCCCTATGCACAAAAATACTTGGTTGACCTGACACATGCTCAATCAATGGAAAAAATGATGACGAGTATTTTGAACCAAATCACGACATGCAATTATCCTTCAAAAAAACAAAAACAATTTGTGCAAGGAATCAATCAAGAAATATAATGATGAAAGAACCAAGTCATTTAGTAATGGGAAACGACTTAAACTACCGGAAGAGGAATTATTTTGATGAAGGCATAGGGAAAAGAGGTAGGAGGGATAGAGGTGAAGACGTAGGTCTCAACACTCATTATAGAAATATGCTCCTGATCATGATAATTTAGTTTAGGTTAGAATTACATCTTAGTATAGTAGTAGACAACTTCAGTTAATTTAGTTTCATATTTTAATTCATCTAAGAACCTTTGGTTCTCATATTCATATTTAGATAGAAAATTTAGAGTGGAAACTAGGCCCACATACTGGTCTGAAATGCCACCCCATATGAGAGTGAGTCTAATTGGGAATTTCCATTGGGTTTTCTCCATTACCTACTTGATAGGACATTTGGACCCATCAATAGAAATGGTGCTAGAAGGAGGGCCATCGAACTTAATTTCTACAAATAAAATCAAAATCCCTACCCATTCTATGCTTCTCATTAACACAAATCAAGATAGTGATTCTCATAAACTTCATCATGAACATTATTCTCATCGAATTTCTTACTCAGGGAACACTCCTTCCCAGATTTCCACTCAAAGATGTCTTTCTCGTTCATCAGAGAATCTAGTGAATGCATAGTCATGAGGTACTGGAGCAGGTATATTGGTCATCCCCCAATCGACTATTCCATACCCCATGATCAATATAGTTCCCAAAGGGTAGATCCTTTCTTTGAAGACCCTTTTACCTCCTAGGAAATCCCAACCTTTGGGACTCTCGAATATCACTTATACCAAGTCTTGCAAGGTCTTTCAAAATATTATGATTTCAACCTTGAATGTTGTGTGCTTGTCGATGGTGGTGATGTACTTCCCTCACCCCATGAATCAACACCTCTCACACCAAGAAGTGAACCGGAAGAAATCCCTAAGGAGGAAGAATAACTTGAAGGTTAATTGGGAGAAGAGGAAGAGTTGCAACTAGTTTTGTATAAACTTTGAAACTTGGCTAGAAACAATCAAAATCCCCCACCTTATCAATGCTAGTTAGTTCTAGATGAAGTTGCAGTACCTGGACAACTCCATGATATGTTGAAACATCCTGAGAAATTATTTCCCAAGTTTAAACCAGACAAAAAACACTTTTTTGAAGACCACGTTAAGAAATCCTTATTGGTGGTATGACTCCATAATGTTCAACGTGAAGATTTTGTTTGTAGGCCATTCCCTTATACATTTGAGAGAAATGTTTGAACGTGGTTATTTTCTCTGGATGAAGCCTCCATCACTTATCAGATTATTTTTTAGAACATTTTTCTTGAAAATCTTGAAGAACACAAAACCACAACAATACTAGTTCTCGACCTCTCGAGGATTAAAATGGAACCTAAAGAAAAAATTAAATATTTTAATCAATTCTTTGTCACTCTAATGAAATGAATCCCTCAAGTTTCTAATCCTATTTAATATGTCATTGTTGAATTCTATGCTACAACCCTCCCCTTGTCAATGGCTATGTTTGTCAAGAATGTTGAGAAAACCACCTTGGAAGTAACTTTTAAGGAAACCCCCAAAATTGAAAAAAAATGTTGAGTTTGAAAGGTAATCCTGGAGTTGAATCTTCTAAAGATAAAACTAATCCAAAAACCAAATCAGCTACAACTAAATCTTCATAAGAGGATAAAGAAACGGACTCGATGGATATGGAATCTATTCATAGAATTGTTAAGAAGTTGTCCAATGAAATAATTGACCTTAAGAAGAACCATGGGGAATGAACTTCTAATCCCAAGAAAATTTTTAAGTTTCAACCGAAGAAAGATAAGATCACTCCTCTTGCCAACAAAATCAACTCCTCTTATTTTGTAGATATTAACATGGAAGACATTGTCCAAGCTCTCGATGCTTGGGAAAATGAAAATAAAGTTGAGCCTAAAGAATAAATAGAGGAAAATGAATAGCAAGACCAATCCCAATAGGTTGATGAATTAGATGAACAACAATTTAAATCCTTTTTTCAACATTTATTATGGATTGGGAGAAGTGGAAGAGATAGAATAAGTACATATGTCCCAAAAGGTAGTAACTACTATAAGTTCAAGCAAAATGACTTCCCTTGATACCCTTGCTCCTTCTAATCGTCATATAACAACATCCCATACTAAAAAAAACTATTGATAAGGCTCCTAAACATAATTTTCCTTCTACTCCTACATAAAAATTGGATTATTATTTCTTGGAATATATGAAGATAACTAAAGTGAACATTTATTTGTTTGAACTTATAATGCTTCCCTAGATCTAGGAGAATTTCTTTAAAACCCTACAAGTTAATGCTTCTAAGAGAAATAAAGAAATTAAGGTGGGGACAAGAAATGGAGCAATTAAAGTTGAGAAATATATATAATATACCACCCAAAATATAATCAGTTGTAAATGCATCTCTAACTGGTCAGAGATAAAGATTTACCACTTGCCCCTTTTTTAGAGATAAGCCTGACATTTCTGACCAGAATACTAAAACAGAGAATCCTGTTAAGGGTGTGGCAGCTAGCAGCAAAGAGAAAGAGGCACAAAACCCCTAGGCAATGGTTAAGATCCCTACCCCAAGAGTTAAGGAGATTCAGAAACTTCTCCCCTCTTTTAGCTTTGAGAATGAGATTCAAAAGATTAAAATCCTTGTACCTTTTTTGGAGGTAGTTAAGAATGAGGATTTAAAAAGGTACCTTTCCAAAATGCTGCAACTTGAACCTTCATCTTATCCCACAGATTTAGTCAACCTCCAAGATGAAAAACCAGTTGTCATAATAGGAACTTTGGTAGAGGATAGGGATGACTCTTCCTCTCCTTTCTATGCATCATTAAACATTCATGATAAAGTGTTGCACAACTGTTTGATGGATTCAGGGGCATCTCATAATATCATGTCTAGGACTATCATGGATGAGCTTGGGTTGGAGGTTACAAAATCGTACCATGACCTATACTCATTTGATTCTAGGAAGGTGAAGTGTCTTGGGGTTATCAAAGACCTAGTTGTTTCCTTGTTCCAATTTCCAATGAAAAGTGTGGTGATGGATATTGTGGTGGTTGATGTCCCCCCTAAGTTTGGAATTCTCTTGTTTATATCTTGGATCAAAAGACTAGGGGGAAATTTGTAGATGGATCTTTCATATTCCAAAATTCCTATGTTTGGGGGGAAACATAGAAGGCTTTATAGGGAAGCGTAACTTTCTTACGTTATCAGTGATGAAGTAAATCCTACCAACCACTCCATTTTTGTAGGTGATACTGATCTAGGAACCAGTATGTTACAACTCATTGATGCTCCTCAAACACTTATTGAAATTAGAATGAAACCTATTACCTCTTGTGAAGATCCACCTCCCAATACCTCTATTTGGAAGATGTTTTTTGATGGAGCCTCTTCTAGGGAGAGTGTTGGCATTGGGGTAGTCTTTATTTCCCCTACCCAAGAGACTATATCTTTGTCTTATAAGCTTGAATTTGAAACAACAAACAATGTGGCAGAATATGAGGCTCTTGTTTTGGGTTTTAGGGATGCTAAAGACATGAAGATTGAAGATCTAGTAGTGTTTGGAGATGTTGAGTTAATTTTTCATCAAGTCCAAAATCTGTATCAAGCTAAACACCCCAGGTTGAGGGCCTACAAAAATGAAGTATAGGATCTTGTTGATAGTTTCTTCTTGTCTTTTAATATCTCATTTGTTCCAAGAGAGGAGAACAATATGGTAGATTCGTTGGTTGTATCAAAAAGTAAGTTCAGGGTTCCTTTGCCCCCCAAACTCAAGTATGATGTGGAAGTAAAGTATAAACCCTCTATTTCTAACAATGTCAAACATTGGAAGATTTTTTAGGATGATTTTGAGATAAAAATATTTCTTGAGACCGTGGATGAATTTCCTGCTTCACATATTGATCAAGATCAAGATATTGAAGAAATCCCCCCTGTTGATATTTTTTTGAATAAAATTGTTGACCATCGTATTGTTCAGTTGCACAGTAACCATATTCCAAAAGGACTTGTCCCCTTGGAGAGATTGTTTGAAAGAAATGATGCGGCTATAAAGATTAAAGGTTCAACTGAAAATGATGATGTGACTGAATGAAATTTAGGAACAAAAAAAGACCCAAAGTATGTTAAATTGTATAGAAGATTGTTAAAGGAACGAACAATTGAATATGTCAAGTTTTTAAAAGAGTTTGCTGATGTGTTTTCTTGGAAATAGGAAGATTTAAGAACATATGACACCAACATAATTGAACATAATATCCCTTTGAAAGAGGATACCAAGCATTTTAGGAAGAAACTAAGACAAATAAATCCCATGTTGTTTCCTATTATGGAAAAAAAGTGAAATATTTGTTGGATGCCCAGATCATTATTCCTTTGAGATATTCAGAATGGGTAGCTAACTTGGTGCATGTGAGGAAGAAAATGGGGAAATCAGGTTGTGTGTTCATTTCAGGAATTTGAACAGGAGCTCAAAAAAACGATAACTACCCATTTCCAAAGATGGAGAAAATTTTGCAGAGACTGATTGGTTCATCTAGGATGTCTATGATTGATGGCTTCTCTGGATACAATTAGATCTATGTCCTGCCTGAAGATAGAGAGAAGAAAACCTTCACCATTCCTTGGGGTACATTCATGTATGCTAAAATTCCCTTTGTATTGATGAATGCAGGAGAAACCTTCCAGTGATCCATGTACATTGTCTTTATTGGGGAGAAATACAAATTTTAGTCATCTATCTGGATGACATTACAATGTTATCAAAATCTGACAAAGAGCATTTCCATCATTTGAAGGTCTTCCTAAAGTGAAGAAGGCTTGGGATATCCTTCAATCCTAATAAATATTTGTTTGATATGAAGAAAGGTAAATTATTGGGGCACATTGTGTTAGCAGAAGGGGTAAGAATTGATCCAAGCATAGTAGAGGCCATCCTCACCTTATCTTTTCCTAGATCTAAGAAAGAGGTTCAATTATTCTTGGGTAAGATCAATTTTCTAAGAAGTTTCATCTCTAACTTTGATGAATTAGTGAAGTACATTACAACCATGCTTAGAAAGAAAAATAAGGTGAAATGGACTACTGAGTCTAGACATTCTTTTGACCAAATAAAAAAGGCTTTGACTGAAGCACCTGTGCTCATCAGCCCTGACTATTCTAAGGAATTTATGATATTTTCCTTTACCTCATTTGACACATTGGTTGTTGTTTTTCTACAGAAACATACAGAGGGGTTAGAGAAACCTATTTCCTTTTTCAGGAGAGCATTGAGGGATGCATAAATGAGATATGATATCATGGAAAAGAAGGCTTATTCTTTCATCAAAGCCCTCAATGATTTCAGAATATATGTTCTCCATTCAAATATTGTTGCATATGTCCCTTCAGCCTCAATGAAAGAGATATTGATCCAACTTGACATAAATGGGAAGAGAAGCAAATGGATTGCTAAAATTTTGGAATTTTACCTTGAAATGAAGCCCACTAAATTGGTGAAAGGCCAAGGTTTAGCTAGGTTGTTGGATGAATCAACTTACAAAGATTTGGCAGTTAATTTCATGAACATAAACTCAGAAAATTAGGAAGTTGATTTTGCTGATAAAATCTCTCATGTCAGCCCCAATTTGGTAGAATGCACTTGGTATAGAAATATCATATATTTTTTGCAGAAGTTCCAGCTTCCTAATGGCTTGGAAAAGAAAAAGGTGAGAGATTTGAAACTCAACGAAATCAAATATTGTCTCATTGATCAGGTTTTGTATTGGAAATATCCTCTAGGAGTTATTTTGATATGTATAGATCCACAGGAGGCCCAAACACTAGTACATATGACCAAATGTGCGACGTTTTTTGTTGATATTGCCACACTTATCCGTCGCAATTTCAACGAAAGTTGAGATTTCTTTTCATCAAGATAATTTTGTTGCTATATCCATGATCCAGGTGTGCATGGAAACATTGATGAAATTATCTCTCCATGTGTCACCACCTTCAATATCGGTTAACCTTGTGCATCATTGCAATTATGACAAACTATCATCGCAATAACAATAGAGAAATGTGGCAATTACAACGAAACTTCGTCGCAATTGCGACGAAAATTTATGCCAAGCCAATAACTTACGATGCAGTTGTTGAATGTGCGACGAAATCCCGTTGCAACTTACGACAAAAATCCATGGTAATATCAACGAGTGCAATATCTCAAAACCAAATTTACGACGCACGTGCTATATATGCAACCAATATTCGTGGCAAATTGCGACGAAGTTTCATCGCTATAGCGACGGTGGTGGTTAAATAGTAAAATTTTTCCATGGAACTTGCGTCGATATTACAATAATGAATTTAGGTTTTAAAAAAAATTATTACATGAAATATGGTATACCATATTACAATGGAATATGGTAATGCCATATTACATTTTAATATGGCATTACTATCACATTGTAATATTCTAATATTCTAATATATTGTAATATATATATATATATATA
>JZKD02S2280745.1:204143-219834 GCA_000966675.3 Picea glauca | reverse complement strand
CAAAGACATGAAATATGGTATAACTACACATATTATATAAATATATTATCAAGGAAAAAATAAGCTAAATGCAATTTGAACATTTGAAAAAAAAATTACAAGTTAAATGAGTACATCAATAAAAAATAACATACTAACCTTGCAAGTTCAAAATCTGAGCTATGTAGATCGATAATTGGAATTGTTCAACCGGTGGGTGACGAAAAAAATAAACAGCTCAAACAAAATCCAAGAACAATGTCGCAACTATAGCAATTGGGTCGCAAAGTCTCTTAAAGTCGCGTATATATAGATAAAATAGTCAACTAGTCGTTAACACCGACCAATGAGATAGACAAAAATTTCATCACTATTGCCATGAAAGTTTGTCCCTATAGTGATGAAAATCCTGACTAGGTTAAATTAATATTTTCATCGATATTGTGACGAACTTTCGTGGCAATAGCGACAAAAATCCCGCCCTGTTTAAAAAAAATATGAAACTAGTGGAAGCATGGAAAATTTTCATGGAATAATCTGCCCATATGTAGTAGTGAAAGGGCCATAATTGATTTTCAAGACAGCTTATGTGAGGGCCATCATTTTTGGAGGACCACAACTTATAAGATCCTTAGAGATGGGTATTTATGGCCTAGCCTTTTTACTGATGTTTGTGCAAATATTAGATCTCGTGTCAAATGCCAAAAGTTTTCTGGAAAGCAGCAGCCCAAATCTTTGCCTTTGAAACCTGTGGTGGTTTCTAGACCTTTTCAACAGGGGGGTCTTGACTTCATTGGAGAAATCCACCCAGCCTCAAGTGGTCAACACAGGTGGATTTTGACTGCCACTGATTATTTCACCAAGTGGATAGAATCCATTCCTATAAGGAGTGCCTCCCATAAGGTAATCATTATCTTTCTTGAAGATATCATGTCCAAATTTGGTTGTCCAAGCACGATTGTTACTGACAATGTTTCCTCCTTCAAAGTTTAACCATTGATCAAGTTATATGAAAAATATGGTATTCCATTAGTCCATTATAATCCTTACTACCCCCAAGGAAATGGTTTGGCAGAGTCCTCTAACAAGACCCTCGTAAAGATCATCAAGAAATTGTTAGAAGACAATAAGAAAGCATGGGACTCAAAGCTAAAATTTTCCTTATTGGCTGATAGAGTTACAACAAAGAGGTCACTTGGTATTTCCTCTTTTCATATTGTGTATGGGGTTGAGGCTATATTTCCTACTCATCTTTCCTTATTTGAGGAAAAAATACTCCAAGACTACCAAGGAGAACCTAATGATATGGTCAGGAGGATACAAGAGCTAGTAGAAGTACAACAGACCAGGGAGAAACTACTTGATAAAGCTCAGGACCATCAACAGAAGATAAAACGAGCCTTTGACAAGAAGGTAAGTAAGGAATATTTTCAGCTAGGAGATCTAGTTCTCAAGTGGGATGCACCCAAGCAGGACAAAGGTAATCATGGTAGATTTGAAGCCTTATGGATTGGTCCTTTCAATATTTATGAGCTAGTTTCAAATAACAATTATAGATTGCAGTACTTGGAGGATTCTGAAGTTTTTGGTGGCCCTATCAATGGGTGCTTTCTGAAAAAATATTTTTCTTAATCCATGATTGGCTTTCAATCCATTGTAAATACCACTTTCACTCTTATTTCTGTTTGAATAATTGACTCCAGGACCCAAAATATAAGGCACTGAAACTGCTTGTTCTTGGAAGCTCACATGGAGCATGTCATCCCCTTTGGAGCCAAATGTTATCACATGAAGTTGTCAAGGGTCGCAGGTGATATCCATGAGCACATGAAAAGAGGCAGGTGTAGTTTTCAACAATAGAGATCCCCTGTGCATTTCAATTTAGCGCAATCTCTAAGCATGTTTTGAAGGATGTTATAGTTGTCAGGTAGAAAAAATTTAGCAGGGGTGCTAAAATAGAAGGTGTGCCCAGATCGCACATCGCAATCAGATCAACGACCACGCTTCATTTTTGCGACGCAACATGCTCAGGTGTTAAAATCCTTGAGCGGGCCAAAATCTAAACCATGGTATTACGAGAGAGCTCCTTGGTGGATGGTGGTGAGTTTCAGGCCCAAAAGTAGTGTGGATCCAAACTTCTTTCGACGGCCCTGAAATCATGTGCTCATTTAGCGCTAAATCCAATAACAACACGTTATCACCCACTAGTCATCAAGCCTCATCCTTGTCCTAAGGATAAATTAGTTAATGAACAAGGACGTGTAGTTGAAACCTCGGCTCACTCCATAAATAAAAGGCATGGAGGGTTTGGCCATGGAGATAGAACTTTTATCCTGAGGTACCACGATGGACGATTTTTCTTGCAGGCCCATGCTGATCTGAGCTTGCATCTAACAGAAGGATGCACGCATAGTCTGACAAACGGATGCACATAATAAAATCCTTGGACGAGATGGCTAGATGACTCTTTTAGAAGTTTTCCATTGATATGAGTATAAATAGACCAGTTTAAGCATTTGTTAAGGTCGATGGTTGAGCAGAGCTCCCTATTTGCAATTTGTTTCTAGCAGATCTGTTCTCTGGTTATGTATGAGACCTGAGACTTTCTCATTAATAGAAGTCAGTTTCTTTCATCATCTTGTTTCCTCTTGTGCCAAAACACTCGTGCATGGATGATCTAGATGAGGTGTTGTAGTTGTATTGTAATGGAGGTTTGATTATAATGTTGCTATGATTTTTTTCAGTATTTTCTTTTGTCATCTTGTTTCCTCTTATGATGAAATGCTCGTCCATGGATGATCCAGAAGAGTTGTTGTGGTTGTATTGTAATGGAGGTTTTATTATAATGTTGTTGTGATATATTTCAGTATCTTAAACTTAAGTTCAAGAGTTCTCTTGTTCCTAATTTTTTCAGCACCAAGCTGCTTGAAGGCCTGATGCTCATGGTAGACTTGTCCACTTTCCTCACCAAGTCTTCCTTCTTCTCACCTTTAGCCTTAAACCACTAACTGAAGTTAGTGAGAACCTCATTTTCTTATGCATTGCTAGCCCAGTTTTTTGTGTTTAAACATTCTCATGCTGAGCTTTATCCATTTGACCTCCACTCATAAACCTACCTCCACAAACATTTTGATGGGTACTAGGTTTATCCTCTTGCAATCGGAGGGTGATTCTCAACACCAACAACTTGTAATGTTGACATTCTTATTTTCTTTTTCGAGATACTTTTCTAGTTGATTGTATATCTCATCTCATTGTTCACTAAAGATTTCATTTTTCAATTGTATCAGGTTTCTAATAGAGTCTTGTCTTTTGATTATGGGTGCAACTACAAATTTTATCTTCTAATTCAGAATATGACTGCTCTCTTTCATTCAACATCATCTCTTCCCCTGAAGGAAATTAATTCTCTAAATTAATTCTTTTGGAATTATTGGTCATGTTTGATGATAAATAGGTATCTCACCTCCATTTGTCTCATACATGAAACACCACTACATTGAAAACATGCCCAAATCATCTTGAATATATTTCTTAGATCATGAGTTGAACTAGAAATCCCTATTGAAGATAAATCAAGATGATTTTGGAATATTGTGACAACAATCAGACCATGACTTAACAAGTGGTTAATCAATGGTCATTGTTTCATGTTGGCTAGTGAGAAGATCCTATGTAATAGGAAAACTATCCACACACTAAGTAATTGCTCACGTGAAAGGTGAAGTATCCAATTATAAATCCTGAAAATCAAAAGAGATAACTTTATTTTGAAAGGTTCAACAAATATACAAATCAAATATCAATAGTTGGCAATCACCTCCTATTAGGCCAAATTAAATGAAAAGAAAAAGAAAGAAGGCCAAAACTTTCCCCATCACCAGATGCTAAGTATATACTAAATAAACTATTAAAGGACTCGAAAAGAAAGCTTGATCAGACTAGGGGACATGCAAATTTCTTTGTCAAGGCTATGGACGCTTGTTGATAGTGGAGCAAGGTCTGTGATGTCATGGTGACTCCATTGGGGATATGGGCACTCGTGGGTAGTGGAGAAGCACTTGAGGGATAATATATAAACATCTGGTGAAAATATTTTTCTATCTCAAACCTATATCAACCCCATGATGAAGATACAAACTTGAATCATTGACAGAAATTAAGTAAATAAATCTCATCATCATTCATCTTCTTATTGCAAAAAACAAGCTATATTAGTCGACATACAAGAATCATTGGTGAGACCACCATGATGAAATTTTTTAGGTACTTATTGCACCTTTATTTCGAAATGACCCTAAAAGTAAGAACACGACCCTTTGCATTTTATGCTCATAAGTTAGGGAAGACTACGAGGGATCTTGGATTTATCCATTGTATCACCAATTGTTGTTCCAACAATAACACCCTCCCTTTATTTCTTAACTTCAACACTAAGTTCATTCATTAGAAGTAAATAAATAGGCACCCCATTTAGAGTTTCTTGCCATTAGAAACCTTAAAAGCTCTTTCCTACAAGTTTTTGAAGCTCAAATTTCATTTTTCTTCCCTTTGAAACTTATTCACTAAAAAGTTTGAAGATCATCATCACCCACCAATACACATTGTATCTGTGAGGAACCACTATTTTTCATCGATGTAGCCTATATTGGAAACATATCCCTATTCTCGTCGACACTATAAATCTGTCATCTTCGTATTTGGTTATGTAACAACTTTCAACTACCAACACACTAGCGATGAATCCCTATTTATCATTTATATAGTGCTCATTAGTAGAGAAACCCCTTCTTCCTATACATCGATGGAAGTTTCCCATCCCTCACCAACATAGGGTATATCGACAGAGAAACCACTTTCCTTACCAACACAGATTGTATCAACAAGACACTCACACCTTGAGGCCTCTAATAAATTCTCCCAACTCAGATCCTTTTCGTTGTGCTCATTAGCCAGGTTCTTTTAATTTTAAATGATTAAGCATTTCCAGTCTGATTGGATGACTAATGTTGATTTATTTTTATTTTGATTGATGTCATGTCACAATCGTCATTGAATTTATAATAATCTTGGCAAGTTTATTTGTGTTGCTACCATCTTCTACTACGCCTACCACATCTGCATGTGTTTTTCACATATTGATTCTATGAATAAACTTGACAGTGAAAGTAACTTCTATTGTTATATGGGTCGATTATATCATCTACAAGACATATGTTGGCTCTTAATTTCATCTTAGAAAATAATTGGTCCTCTCGACA
Source organism: Picea glauca (assembly GCA_000966675.3). Taxonomy (NCBI): domain Eukaryota; kingdom Viridiplantae; phylum Streptophyta; class Pinopsida; order Pinales; family Pinaceae; genus Picea; species Picea glauca. Next base: position 214,594 of record JZKD02S2280745.1, on the reverse strand, counting down.
AATACTTGGTATTAGGTGCTCCAAACATCAATCGGTTGTTTTCATAGGATAATATTTCTCAACCACCGATGGATTACCTCAGTTCCAATGGATAGATTGAAATATTATATAACATATATGCTCCAGGAATTGAAGAACTAAATTCCGACGAATAAGTAGTGATAACGAGGTCTGAATTTTCATTAAAAAATGTGTTTTCTCACAATTTTAGGTGTTGGTCAAAATAAATTTTTCTATCTTTGAAATAGGCTAACTCTATGTTTTACAGGATTATGATTCCAACACCACTGACAAAATAAAAATACGAGGTCTAGAAGTGTCAGAACGATCGCCAAAGATTTTCGGCCAAGAAAACTTCGTTGACCATGAAACCATTGAAATGCTTGAATGAAGTGGTAAGTTATCTCACTAGAAACCTCTCCCCTAATCTCCACATCGGAAAAAATGGCACCCTAATCGGACATCGTATGACCAATAAATAATTGTGTGGTTTATGAATACCTTAGTTAAGCCACGTGCTCATGGCCCTAAGAGGTTTGATGTGGGACTGGTGGCTGACCATAGCACCACGCGAACCCCTCCTTCCTTTTCTTTTATATAACACATCGCTAACCATATGACATAACTGTTTACACTTCGTGTCGGCCACTAAAATGGCTTTCAAGCTCCGCCATGTCGGCATGGAAACAAGGATTGAGCACCGACACACACCGGAGGTGAAATAAGGATTGAGCACCGACACACACTAAAGGTGAAATAAGGATTGCGCTCCTCCATGCCAAGGTGAAATGAGGAATGAGCTCCGGTACCCATGCACACAACTTACACAATGGAATGGTTACGGAATTAAAGTCATGGTTTTTTTTTTAATGTAGTGAGGTATGGTGGAGGGGGTGGGGTGACCCATTTGACCCATCAGTTATTTTATGTTACGTTAAGGTGAAGTGGGGGCGGGGACAAAGTACAATCGTCATGGTAGGAAAGCCCTAGGAATAGAGGAAAAAGATACCCTTAGTGTTCAAATCATTCATCACATTGTAGGAAGCGAACTCAAAACCCATGATGGCCCACCAACACTAAAATACAAATTCAAAATATAAATGCATATGATGTATGATGTATTAAATTACAAACATTTTTAATCTCAGGATCTCCTCATCATTTCATGGAGGATAAGGAAAAAAGTTTTCAAATGGAAGGTTAAGAGTCGGGAAGGCATAAAGACAATAATAAAGGTAAATTTGAATAAATAGAGGGATTGTACTCGAATTAGGGATTTTAGCTTTTGGAGTTTTCATGTATTGTTGTTGAAACTTTTAATGAGGAGAAACCTATTTGGCCAAGCTATTTTCAAGAGAACATCGATCATTGTGCTTCATGTGTTGTGGATCTTTCCATTGTGTTTCATTCGGCACTAGGGTTGTGTAAGAGTGTATTTCACATTATAGACTATTCTTATGTGTGTTTGTTACATTCTTATTTATGTTCTTCAAGGAATATTTGTCTAAATTTGTGAACATATGACTATAAACGATTGTTTAAATGCTACTCTATTCTAGGTTAGTAGTTATTAATTTACTCATACTCTTATCTCCGCTCTGTATGAACTATTTATTGTGCTATTTATAGGAGTATGTATAGTTCTGCGGTTACTTTATGGTTACCTTAGATTCATCTGGATGCTTGCATTTTGATCTTATACCAGATGCATTCCATTCTTTAGAATAGAAACCATGACCGATGAACCGAGCCACAATTGGTAAACCCCAAAGAAAAAATGGATGTCGGGCCATAATCCAGATGGGTTCTTTATTCCAAAGAGTGTGAGGTCCAATTGAGACTTCTCGTCGAGATTAACCCCTTTTTTTAATCAAAATCACAGAAACCATGTCAACCATAATGTAATATAAAAAAATCTTATACAACACCATGTTACTCTAATGTATATCAAAAATAAATTTTATATCCTCTTGATATTTATGGAAAAAATTGATTTACCACACACACACACACACACACACACATATATATATATAAACCATTATTACTCATCATATAGATATGTCAAACACAAAAATAAACTATGTTAACATCAACAATTTATGTATCTCACCCAAACCATTAAAAAAGGATCTTCAATAGGATATATGGCATTCTCTATATTGAAGATAACCATGATTAAAACCCACACCTAATAACATAGTTATTATAAATTTAACACCAAAAATCAACACATCCTACATAATTTCTTTGTTTGAACTTTTTAATAATCAAATTATGGTTTATCAATCCATAACGTTTTGTAAATTTGTATTATTAAATCAAATCCACATTTTTTTATAAAGTATTTGTAAATTTATATTATTAGAAAAGTATTTGTGACTATGATGATTTCATATAAGAAAACAAGGAATGAATTTATTTATTGATTTATATTTTTTTATATATGAATATAAATGTGATATGTAATATTTGAAATAAAATTTAAAGGATAAAAATAATTTTGAAAAAAATATAAATAAATTATTTTTATTTATTGTAGTTATCTATATGATTTTTTTCTAAATAATTTCTATTATAGTTAACATACAAAAGCATAGATCATATTCCCAAATGGAGTGTGATTTTAGCTAGCAAATCATAGTTTCATAAGTTTATTTTTTCACCAAGACTTTGTGACCATACAAAGTCGTTTTACCAATAGGAAAATGGACATCTAAAATACATAAACTTTCAGAATGACAAGTAGAAATTCAGGAAGTTTAATAAAGAAAGAGATATTCCCTACCTTACCATTCCACTGGAAAGAATTATTACCAATAATTCAATGAAAACAATAGAACCCAATACAAAAAAATACTCGATTTAACAAAAAAGGGTTGCAGTCGAATTTCATAATAACAATTATGTTTTATATTAGAAAAAAGGTTTTGACTATTTTATATTACATAAAAGGTGTTAGCTAAATTTTATTAGTGCAATATAAAAAAAAGTGGCCTTGGATAAAGATAAAAAACGAAGGATTCTTTATCTAATAGTGCTTAATGTTATCATTTCTATTTTATCTTTTCGAGTTGTGGTAGGTTATAGTCTTACATACTTGTTAATAAAATAATAGTTTCACAAAACCTTTAAAAGCAAGTGGAAATGTCTAAAAACTTGGTCCATGAAGGACTTCTTTAAGTATATCCTCTTAAGCTTCCAAGTCATCTTGATCCATGGGGTCATCATGCTAAAGGTTGGTGACAAAGTGGGCTTATGATATTCGATGTTCTAGTTTCAAGACATGACGATCCCATATTCCCTTTCTACTCTTTGAGGTCGATCATTGACCACTTCATCGAGGTTTCAGCACATCCTAAAACCTTGAGATATTTTTTGGTAGCACTTTGTTCTTGTCTTAGTAAGATAATTTTCTTTATTCCTATCTCACTTAATACATTTTTGTAAATTTGATTTGTAATAATTTTAATCGTTTTCGAATTTGTGGTGATTTTTATATTTCGACATAATACATTTTTGTAAATTTGATTTGTAAAAATTATAATGGTTTTCGAATTTGTGGTTATTTTTATATTTCGAGACAATTTGAAACTTTTATAATCATTGCATTTTGAATGGATTACAAACTTATCCATTTTTTCGATTTCGGATGACACAACAAATTATTTATGACCATTTTTTAATTTTATGAGTAAAATACAAGTTTTCTTTCACCTGATGGTCAGATTCAGGTGCTATCATATTTTAAACAAACAAGTGTTTAAAGATTTGGCTTTGCTCTGTTGAATGGGCGAGAATGAATATTTTGAAACAGGAAGGTTGAATGCGGACTAGTAATGGAGGAGGTTGGTTCGTCGCAGTTACAATCTATACTAGCGACTAAACTAGAGGATTCTAGGTAGTTTTATAATGAAGTTGGTTAAATCCTTCATTAGAGTTTAGGGTTTTGAAATTGTATCTCCTTTTACACACCTTCATTAATTCAGGATTTGACCTTTTCCTCTCTTGGCGGCCAAAACCCTTCATTGTGTATTTATTGCTATTTATATTTTTTTGGACCGTTGGCCCTTTGGGCCCCGGGCCCGCCCTCTGCATTTACTTTCCTCTCTAGGACACTGAACTAGTGTCAGTTCTAATGGGGATTAGAGTTTAGTGGTTAACAGGTGGACATTTATGGGCGCCTTCCTCTGTAACGACATTGATAGAAACGTCATGGCACTTATGAGTTCCGATGAAGAGGTTTGTTGGAAACATGTGGGTCTTTACGTCAAGGCGGACAACTTGGAAAATGTGCCAAAGGCTTTACCCACTAGCACATTTACATCGACTATAGCTTCAAGCTTTACAAACCTTCTATTATCTAACATGTCGACTAGCTCCCTGGTTTCTCCTTCTGCAACATTTACTCATAACAACTTATCGTTGAACCACAGTCCTTTAGCTTATCTCCTGCAGGCACTAAAGACTTATACTCTCTAGTGGGTCAGAGGAAATCCCACAAACAGACTCACCCAAATACCATTCGGCGGAATATGTGGAAAGTGAACAAGAAGGCAAAGCAGATGGTATTGGGCTTGAATGTGGGTTTAGAAAAAACGTATAGGATGGCCCTCTGCGGCCTGGTTGGTAGATTATCCTATAGCTACCTCAGTAAGGGCCCTGTCGAGGAATGGGTATTAAAACATTGGAATCCTCTTTTGGGTTATGAGCCAAAGGTACTCTATATCACCAAAGAGTGGCTCAGGTTTATGTGCAGAACACCGGAGGATGCATCCTTATTATTGAACTCCCAGTGGGTCTTTAGCGGTAGCAACCTGGTGCTAAAACATTGGCGGGGTTCCTTTGGCCCGACAACTGAGAATTTTCAATATCATCATCTATGGGTACTCCTACATGGTTTAGCTCTGCAACTGTGGAACTAAGGGGCCTTATGGGCTATAGGCGATGCTTTAGGTAAGTTCATTTCTATGGATAATAAGTCACTTGTTGATTCTGTGCAGAAGATGGGTCGAATCCTAGTGGAAATGGATATCCATTGTGGTTTACCAGAAGCCATTGATATCGAATGGCATTGTCGGAGACTCATACAGCCACTAGACTATCTTGGTATACCATTTCGGTGCAACTTGTGTCACCAAACAAGCCACCTTCGTCGTGACTATACTGGCAAAGAAGTTGATGAATTATCTAAGAATATTGTACTTCAAAGGGACCCACCTGACTATATGGACAAAGTAGATTCTCTTGGGTGCGAGAATATTCATATTGGATCTGCTCCTTTACACTAGTAGGAGACTCGTCTAACTCTTACTGGTAAGCTACAAAGACTCTGTTCTTCTTTATTTTCAACTATGTCGCACTGAGAGAAGGAGGCCTTGGATAATTCTCATTGGTTACTCTCCTCAACTACCTTTGATGGGAGGCAATCTAGGGGGGATAAGGATCCTACTGGCACTTTACCACCGAGCTCATATGAGATGACCCTTCCTATTACTTCCCTGGTATTTTCACTAAAAAAATTTCCCTCCGTTTTGGTGGAACCTTCGACACCCTAACCTTCTATTTTAACCCAGGTTTTTTCCCCGTCACAATATTTTTCTCGGGATGGGACTTTACCGTCTTCCCCCCTACCATTGGAACCTTTAACAAACTCCTCAGTGAAGCCGGGTTGCAGAGAGTCTAAGGTGGATGATTCCACGCTCAACGTTGTTTTAGACTCACTGATTCCCTTTATCAGAGACTCAAACAATAACTTTTTGTTTCCAACATATTTAGGTAAGGCTATCATAGAACCTTCGATGGAAACTGGAACCTCTACCCCACTCAAGCATCCTGAAAGTGCAGGAAAGGAACTTGCGCGGTCTAGAGGCATTGTCATTGAGCATTCACCTATTAAGACAAGAAGTTTACATAAAAAATTGGCGGGTCTCTCCAAACAGTCTGATGACACTGTCCTTCTCTCTAATGATAGTAGGACTCTTAGAGCAATGAAATCCCTGGCATGGGCTAAGTGATGTTATTACTAACTTTAAATATTAGAGTGATAGGATTCACCCTCAAATCTACCTCAGTTCGTAGACTTCTGTATCATACACACCCTGACATTGTCTTCCTACAGGAAACCTTGGCTCGCGAACAAAAAGCTAGAGATTTTATGCACCGCCTATGTCCCTCTTGGGTTTTGAGTGTTGTTAATTCTGTTGGCAATTCAGGTGGTTTAATCGTGACTTGGGACCCAAATATGTATGAATTGGTTCATTTTCTTACAATTGGTGGTATTCTATTAATAGGCAGGTGTTTTATTAACAAGAGGGATATTACCCTACTAAATTTTTATGGTCCATTTCTAGATCAGAATCTTTTTTGGAGCTCGATGGCCGATAGTGGTATTTTATCCATCAACAACTTGATTATTGTTGGTGACCTGAATATTATTATGTCTTCGGATGGGGCCTAGGGCGACACCTTCTCTCCTAGTTTGACAGAGGATTACTACCGATATTTATTTCTTTCTAAAAAGCTTATAGATGTTAATCCGATTAAATTGGTCCCAACTTGGCAGAATGGTTGTTCTGGTCAAGAAGCCATTGTGAGGCATCTATACAGGTGTCTAGTATCCGAAATTTTATTAGGGAGGTGGGTTTGTCTCGATCATGGGTTGAATACCCCTTTGTTTCAGATCATGCACCTGTTCTTCTCCAGCTTGAAATTCCACCTATTTACAAGGATTTAGCTTTTAAACTAAATGCTCATTGGTTGTATGATAAATATTATGTGGCATTGGTTCATAAAGTTTGGAAAGACCCATGTTTCCTCTCGGGAGGTGATAAGTAGTGCAGAGTAGTATGGAATTTAAAGGAACTAAAATGTCAAACAAAACTATGGTATAGATAAGTATGTGTGGGGAATAAGGAACAATTGGAGAACCTAGAATCAGATATAAAGGGAACCATGATGAAGCTAATTGGGGATTCTACAAATTGGGAGGAGGAACTTCATCTGCAGGAGCAAGAAAGTAAAAGGAACAAAATTTTACGCGATGCGGAAGATACTTGGAGGCTCCACAACAGGGATATCTGGGTTAAAAGTGGTGACAATAATACAAAAATTTTCCATAATGTGGCGAGCCACAAAAGGAATCAGAAACATTTATGGGAAATCCTGGATGGAAATGGAGTCATCCTTGCTTACCAAGGGGCGATAAGGGAAGAAGCAGTTGCCTACTAAAAGAATTTTTACAAGGCCCCAGCAAATGTTAAAATTAATGATCAAGTCAAGGTTGCTAGTCTTTGTCCCATGATGGTTAGTGATGAGAAAGTGGGTCCCCTTTACAACCCTGTCACTATGGAGGAATTAAAGTCCGTATTATTTCATTTCAGAAAAGAGAAGAGTTCGGGTCTGAACATATGGACAGCTGAATTCTTCACTTTCTTTTTTGATTTGGTAGGGGGATATCTCCTTGAGATGGTGGAGGACTCGAGGAGGAAAGGCACTATAAATGGGGGACATAATTCAACCTTTCTGACTCTTATTTCGAAGGAAAACAAACATGTTACCTTCATTGATTTTCGCCTGATCTCCTTGTGTAATATTTATTATAAAGTGATATCCAAAATTATTACTAATCAGATCAAACCGATCCTTTCGAGATCTCTAGTTGTTGAGCAATTGGGTTTCCTTCAGGGTAAGAGGATACAAGATGCAATAGGTATGACACATGAGAGTCTCCATAGTATTAAGAAAAATAATATAAAGTCATTGGTTTTGAAACTTGACCTGAGGAAATACTATGACTGTATTGACTAGGAAAACTTAAGATTGACCTTAATTACAGTGGGTTTCGGCATCTAGTTGACTAATTGGATCATGAGCTATGTTACAACATCCACCTTTACAGTGTCATTCAATGGAGAGGTGACTCAATTTTTCAAAAGTGGTAGGGGGTTGTGCCAAGGTTGTTCTTTATCATCTTTAAAGTTCATCTTGGTTATGGAAGGGCTCAGTCTTTTATTGAAAAGTAGCATTACCGAGGGAAATCTAATAGGTATAAAGCTTTCCAGAATGATCAAAATTGTGCACTTATTGTTTGTGGACGATGTCCTTATTATGACAAAGGAGAATTTAAAAGAATGGAGGGAGGTCATCAACATTATTCAGTTATTATGTAATGCCTCGGGCTTATTGATAAACCTCTCAAAAACTATAGTGCACTACGAAGGTTTAGTGGAGGCAGAACTGACTCCTTTAAAGGAGTTTCTTCCTTATTCCTTTATCGAGTTGTCGATCGGATTTAAATATATGGGCTATTGCATAAAGACTAGTTCTTTAAAAAATGAAGATTGGTTTTGGTTAGTGACAAAAATGGGAAAGAAGATTGGGATGTGGTGCAACAAGTGGCTATCATTGGGTGGTCGTTTTGTCTTAGTAAAAGTTGTTCTGGAAAGCCAACATGTATACTGGATGTCTTTGGAGATCATCCCGCACTCAATTTTAAATAAAATTTGAAACTTGATGTTTGAATTTCTCTGGAGCGGCAATAAGACTAAATAATTTCACCTCTGTAGATGGGACATTCTATCTAGACCCAAGAAATTTGGTGGATGGAGTATCCAAAACCTCCCTCTCTTCAATTCATCATTATTGGTTAATACTCTTTGGAGAGTACTGACACAGGATGGCATTTGGAACAAAGTTTTAACGGAAAAATATTTATATAATACAATTGTGGTCAATTGGTACATGCAAGCTACCCACAAACATCATTCAGCGTCTAGAATTTGGAACAGTCTCACTAGTAAAATCCATGTGATTCTTCACTGGCAGAGTTGGTGTCCGAGATTGGGACATTTAATATCAATTGGTAGGGATCAGATAATTGGCATGGGAGATAGGACAAAACTCTCAGAGGCACTGATATCTCAACTAAAATATAAAAGAATAATTGTCCTGGCACAAGCGACAAATCAAAAAATTGTTGGCTCTATTTCATAGGCTTGGTTGAGCAATGAGGATCTGGGTTTTAGTGGAAGGTTAGCATCAGAGTGGGAGAATTATTGAAGGGCACTTCTCGGTGTAGTGCAGGTATTACTATTTGGGATTCAATTGTTACTCTTGTATGGACAGGGGGGGACTCATTTGGGAACATGTCTATTAAAAAATTTTATTGTGCACTCACATCAACTATGGACTACCCAATCATAAGTGACTGGAAGGTAAATATATGGAAGTGGAACACATTATTAAAGATAAAACTGTTTATATGCATGTCAGTGGAAAAAAAGGTATTGACTTGGGACACATTCCAAAAAACGGTTGGGAGGGACCTGGGGTCTACTATCTTTGTAAGCATGATATTGAAGACATTGACCACCAACTCATTCATTGTACATTCACAAAGGAAATCTAGGCCAGATTATTTCCACTCTTTAAATTAAAAAGGAATTGGGATGGAGCTTTCGTAAATGAATGTTTCACCAACTTGAAAAAAGAAAAATCAGTTTCAAATGGTCTGGTGGCTCTCACTTGTTGGCACATCTGGCTTGAGAAAAACAAAGTTATTTTCATGGAGAGGACTCCATCTTCTTTTTCAATGGTTTACAATATGTTTGGATCATACTCTTGGCTTCCACCTTCCCTTAAACCTTCACCCATTAAGGTTTTCACAATCACACAACAAGATGGATATTCTATTGCTTGCTTTCATGGCATGACTATTTCTAGTGGCAAATGTTGTGGAGATGGAGGCATCATCAAAACACTAGGGTCGACTATTTATAAATGGTATATCAATTGCGGGGAAGGTACTAATACAAAGGTGAAGCTTATGGGCATATTACTACTACGTATTGAAAAAATTGCGATGACCACTTGCAACGAAAGTACTCTTTCATCGCAACATGCAAGAGAAAAAGTTTATTTTTTCTAAATCAACCCCGTATTCGTCGCTATCTTGACGCATGTAGTTTGACTAAATTATTATGGTCAATGTTCATCGCAAGAGAGATGAATGTAGTTTGTCCGTTGCAAGAGTGACGACTTACCTAACCTTAAAATTAACTATTAAAAATGACCTAAAATAAACAGGTAAAAAAAGGAAATATTTTTAGGTCATGTTCATTGCAATTGGGACGATATTGACCTAAAATTGGACTATAAATATTTGATGATTTAAAGATGTTGCGACAATATTGCTATAACAACGACTGTTTCGAAAGGGTATTTTTGTGCGGAAAAATGCCGCAGAATGTTGTTAGAGGTGGGGGGGAAAGTAAAGAGGGTGAAAAGGGTGATGGTAGATGTTATTGCCCTCGTAAAAAATGTTGCCTCAGACGTCTCGTAAGAATTTTAATAGAAACAACTACAAAACATTGTAGGAAATATGGCCACATTGATGGCTGATAGAATGAATATCATCCCATGGTAATTAGCTATATATTCATTATCTTTTT
>JZKD02S2280745.1:168774-187444 GCA_000966675.3 Picea glauca | reverse complement strand
CAAGGCTTAAGAACCTTGTTTTCCTCCTCAAATGATGATCAAGGCCCTGCGACCCATCCCTAGTTTGGAAAGCATCCTAAGGGTGTGAATATCACTATTAGAGGCCATATATTCCCTTTAGAGGGCCTGTGTGGTGGTTCAAGGTATCATTCATGGTGAAAATCCCTAAAATCTTCACTTAAGTTCCTAATTAAGGCCTTTTGTTTCCTCTCCAAACCATGGTTAAGGCCCTCAAACCCATCCCTATAGCACAAAACCTCACAAATGACACCCATAAGCTACTCAAAGGCCAAAGGCCCCCTTCATAGGGAATATGCGTGGTGGTTTAATACCTCATTAATGGGCATGGGATAAATAATTTATATTATATAGGCTTGGGGTAATAATTTATATTATATAATATATATTAATTTAATTAAAAAATAATAATAATAAAAACATAAAAAAAAATTACAAAACAAAAAACAATATATATTATATAATATATATTAAATAAATTAAAAAATAATAATAATAAAACATTATTAAAAAAACAAAACAAATTTCAAAACTCATAGCCCATTCCATTTACCCCCACGTCCATTCCATTCACCTTAGGCCCATTCCATTCACGACTGCAAAAACCATAGAGAGCAGCCAAAGTACCCTGCACCCATTCCATTCACGCTATCAACCACAAAGAGAAGCCATTAGACCCCATGTAGGAGTGGAGACAACAACCTTAGGTGCATGAGAGAAGCCATAGCTGGCAAAATCCCACATGTAAGAGTGGAGACATTCACAGAGGCAAATAAACATACCTTATCCAGTGCCCAAAACCGTGTAAGAGTGGAGATATTCAGGGCCGGGTCACAACTTCCATTTGGACATCGATGGAGGCAGAGGAGCCCCATCTGTCCAAAGTCTAAAAATGGTAATTGCTCTGATCTTTGGAAATGGATATAAAAATTCCTCAAATGTAGTCTCTGTGTATTGAAACCCCTCCTTATACTCTTGCATGTTTGAAACTTCATGATGTGCAAAACATTTTTCCCTAAGCCTCTCATTGTGATGTAAGTAATTGTTGTGGAGGTGGATCACTAGAAAATTGCTAGTGAAAAACGTTTTAGATTTATTTTATTGGGTGCAGTTCATGGAATGTTGGGCATCTTAGAGGGTGTGATATCAAGCACTATAACCTTAAATTGTATGCCAAAACACTATGTTGAACCACCATAAACCACTATTCCAAGTGTTGGAGAAGGATTGCCATAATATTCCATAGATAACAAACATGAATGTTTTAGTTTGATACATTTGATAAATAAGAAGGATCTCAAATGATGATGGAATGCAAGCCAACATGAGGTGAAAAAACCAGATCTAGTAGTAGCTACTATAAACCATTCTTTTCAGGAATGGAATGAAAACACCTAGAAAAACATAGATTTACATGCAATGAATTAATTGTCCTTGTTTGAATACTCATTGTATGGATACAAATTCCAATAGTAGGAGGAGGTAAACATTATTCCACTCTCTCATTAACATTCAAATGACCATTTTTTCTTCACAAGGAGAATATATACTTCTCAATCAGATCTCATTCTCAATAGTTATACACATATCTACCAGGTCTACAACATATCGATATCAAAACTACATATTTACTAAATTTTCATATTAACATAATAACTTATTGGTGCAAATATATAGAAAATAAATCCTGTAGGGGATTTGTACAAATCTAATCCAAGGTGAATATACCATGTCCCCTTTTTTGTAACCTTTTTACCTCTCTCCTACTTTTCCATCACCAATTTCCCATTTGTTGTGGTCATATGGACACTATAGCTATATTGAATAGAGGGAGGAGGGAAGTGAGTGTCTTGGTGGACATTGTGACATTACAAATAACGATAGTGACAAAATTTGGAGAAATTTTGCATTCCACATTAAAAAAAGGATCAAGGAGTGCACTGACTTATAATACTACTTTTGTAAACAAAGTTGTGGACTTTCTATGGGAATGGAACAATGGACACAATAGTTTTGTAGATGGAACAATGGACACAATAGTTTTGCAGATGCAACAATGGTACAATGGAACAATGGACACACTGGACACAATATTTTTGCCACATGACATTTAATCATTAGTCCACATCATATCCAACTATCATAGACTCGTACCTTTGTGGACTTGATGCATCCTACCATGGAGAAACATGAGAGTGGATGTGGTTGTATTAATGTGGTCACTTGGCGTTCTCTCAATCTTATTTTATTTAATCCCCTTGTATGTACATGATTATTCCATGTGTCATTATATTGGGATTTTGAGATCTCAGACTCTTTCTCATAAATACTCATTGTATCCTTAAATTCTCTTGGTTTCCCTATTCCTCATGCATGCAAAACTCTGATGCAATATTCTTCTAGCAAGTGTCAAGTGTCTAACGAACTTAAGCCATGGAACCCCAAGCCCACCAAGGCATCCAAACATAAAATATTATGCATTAGGCTTACTAGGTACCACGTTTCTAAGAAATTTCTTGCATTGGAGATATTTGAAATGACAAATCTACTCAATTCCTATGGATATGAAGTATTATTAGAGCCCAGTGAAATCTTGTTTGAGTCCAATTCTCCAAAATACTTGGAATTTTTTTGATAAGGGTGTCTTCTAACTTAGCTTGCAAAATGTGTAGTGGTCCCATGTGGCACACTCTAGAGCCACCACTAGTCCTTCCAAGTTCATTCATGTTGATGTTTCATTTCCATGTTGTTAGTAACATTACTCGTCTAAAGCGTAAGAGCGATCAGGTCTACAATTGGCGTGATGAGGGCTGAGCACAGCTCACAAAAGAAATCTATTTCTGGCTTAAATCAAGCGAGCGAACAATCTGATTTTGATGATCAGGATTCACCCAAAGGGACAGATCAACAGTTGGCGGGAAATTGCGGTTAGCGAAGTTGCACCGAGGTTAGCGCAATGGATAGTGCCCATATTTGGTGCAGGAATGGATGGCATTCGTTCATCCCAAAGGATGCATGGCACGATATCTAGTCATGTCGGCTTTTCAACAGTCGCAAGTTCAAAGGGTGAAGGTTTTATGTTGTTGTACATCTCGAAACCCCGAACCCCGAAGTGCCGATAGCACCCAAAGTCAGGCCCACAGTATCAAGGAGCAGTCTCAGTCATCCATCTGAAACAGACACCTGACGCGCGATTAGGCTCCCTGCATTTTCACCCATCGCAGTTTCAAAGCGTAGGGAGCAGCTCCCTCATATCCCTGATGCGTGAAGTAACGAAAGTGTCCAGGACCTGGGGCCCACAGCAGCATTGGGTGATTTTAGGACCGTTAGATTTGAAGGACGCCTGGCGCCCAATTGAGTCGTTTCGGCGTTTCTCCCATCATGACTATGATATGCAAGGATCAACTCCTTCCTATTCATGAACGATGAAAGGGCCTATGAGAATAAAAGTAGGGTCATAGCCCATGGTCACCGAAAAATAAAGAGTTGTGCAAAAAGGGTCAAAGGCGTCAGGTTCCAGTCACAGAGAGGCTCATCGGGATCTCCATGCGCCATCGGATGAGACCGTAATCCTAGTTTTTGCTTGGAGTAAATGAATATGAGAACGGGTGGTTGAAACCTCCCTTCATTCATTAAGTGTGGGGAATGGAGCATCTGGCAAGTGGTCTACTCGAAGAGGTCTTGTGTACCAATTTTTCCAAAGAAACCATGTTGAAGTCCTTGACTAAACAGAGAATTTTGCACACACTAGCCCAACACTTAATGGCTCAGCCCTCCTTGCAGGAGCCATGCGTAGTTAAGATGGAACTTGAAGAAAGATATCAGTACGAATTTGACTGAAGGGACACCAAACCTTGGGTGACTGGGCACGCCTCTGTGAGGTGAATTTTTCTGAGTATATAGACTCAGTATTTGTATTTTGTAAAGGATCAGTGGTTGAGCGAGGCTCCCAATTGTAAAGTTTTGATGAAGCGTTGGTCGATCTGGTCAATGTACAAGGAATTTGAGACTTCTTACTTTATGGATGTCAGCTTCTTTTCCATCTCTTTATTTACTGTGTTAGAACAACTTGGAATTGGAGGATCCAGTCGAGTTGTAGCTGTTATAGGATGATATAGGTTGGATCACTGTAACAATTTCATTGTTTCTAATCGGTTCTTGTGATTTTCTTAGCGCTGAATGACTCAGAATTGAAGGATTCAGTCGAGTTACCCCTCAGCTCCTTGAAGCTATGAACCAAGAGGATATTGTCTTCCAAGCTTTTAATATTCAAGCTTCCAAAGGCCTGTCACCCGAGGCAGTCTTGCTCACCCTTCTCACAAGTCTTCCCTCTACCACACTCTAACCATATACTGACAGAAGTTGTATCAAGACCTCCCTTGATTTCTACATACCAGGCCTAGTCTCTTGATTTAAAGCTATATCTCCTCGAGTCTTTAGCCATTCAATCACCCCATTAAACAAACCGTGACATAAAACTGATGGGCGTTGTGCTCTGCTCCTGTAAGAAATCCAGGGGTGACTTCTAACGCTAACATTTCTGGCGCCGTTGCCAGGGACGAATTTGAAAATTTTCCTCGGGATTGAATGACATTGAGCCTCTGATTCTGAAAGTGCATCAGGTATCAGAGCCTTTGAATATTGCTGCTATGCACCTGGCGACTCCATTGTGACGACTCCACTGTGGCAAACCTGCCGTGTTAATTGTGGCTTTCAGAGGTAGACACACACGGTCTCATCCACAGCTGCCTCTAGCTACACCTGAAACTAATCCAGAAGTGGTTCTAAGGAAAGGAAAAGCCCCTGAAGAAGAAGCTTCCATCACCAAACTAGGTAATCCGCCATCTCCTTTTGTAGGAACTCCATTTTCTCCTCCTCAGTTTCTTAATAGGCCTCCTTCAGAGGTTTCCTGTTTCCTGAACTTCAGGAGTGTTCCTGTTGAGTTTTCCCCTCCTGGTCTGGGATTGGAGGGAGAAATCCTTGTCACTCCCCTCTCCTCTGAAGCTGTACCTTGGCGTAGACCTGGGACTACAGAATATTTCCCCACTCCTATCTTTACTACTCCCCCTCTTGTTACTGTTACTACTTCTGTGCAAAGAGGAGCAGTTGTTGACTTGAACTCGTTAGCCTTCTCCTTAAATCCCCTCTTGTTTCCCACTCCACTTCGAGACTCATTCCCAGTAGCCCCTTCGCGAACTTCTTCTCCTCCAAGCTCTCCTCCACCTAATATTCCTATGGTTGGTGCAAATCCCCCTTTGAATAGAATGAATGCCATAGTCGCTGCTAGATATTATCCCTTAATCCTACCCCATCCTATGAATCCTCTCCCTGTTGGAGACTACTTGAAGTATATGCCCAAGTTTACTGGGGAAGGAGACATAACTGCGGAAGAGCACCTGGCTACTTTCTACAGTTATGAAAACAACCTGAACATTGAAAATGAAGATGTCTGGATGAGAATCTTCATCCAGAGCCTGGATGGTGAGGTGAGGAAATGGTTTAGAGGATTGGCCCCCGGATCTATTGTTGGGATCGAAGCCCTGGATAGTGCTTTCCTGAGGCTATGGGGCAATAGGAAAGATTTCATGTATTACATGACAGAGTTTGGGTCTTTGAAGAAAATGGAAGGAGAGTCTGTCTCTGACTTCTCCAAAATATTTAATAATATGTTTAATAAAATTCTTGCCGAAATAAAACCCTTAGAAGCCTTGGCCAAAATTTCTTATACTAGTGCGTTTGGCCCCGATTTCTGTCTTTTGTTGAGAGAAAGAAGAGCCACCTCCTTATCTCAAATGAAAGATGTGGCCATAGAAGTGGAATCCAATGTATTAGCAGCTGACAGACTGAGGAACAAGGTTGACGCAGAAAAAAGAAAGGGAAGGTCGGAAGCCTCGACTTCTGGCCCATCGGTGCCCCACCCTCAAGTGGATGAACTGACTAGAATGGTGAAGTATCTGTCTGCAGATATGGAGAGAATGAAGGTGGAAGGGAGGCAAGCATACAAGGGCCCCCAAAACGCCGAAAAGGGAGGAGGTTTCAGGAGGCCAAACAATATTGCTTCCCCGATTGTGCAAAGGGAGAGGGGAAGAGAGAGAGAAGACCAGAAGATTCAGGCCCCTTTTCAAAACAATTTTGTGGCTGAAGGGGAAGAAGGGGAAACAAATGAGCTGGATCTTGAAATCCATTGCTTCGGGGACACTCCTCCTTTTCCTCATCTCACTCAATCAACATATGAGGAGTCTCTCATGGAAAATCAGCTAAATGAACTGAGCAAAGGAGACAAGGCTAGTGGCAGCAAAGGCAGGTATGATATGTGTTCCAAGAAAAGGACAATAGCGCCTGATGTTCCTGAGAAGTCCACTAGAACAGAGAAACCTGCTAATGAAGCAGCGGATAGTCATAGAGGTAAGAAGCACCAACCCCTCTCTCCCATAGTCCAGAATCATGTTCTTAAAATAAGAGAAATCCCAAAGCTTACATCTTCTTTTAATTTCGAGCATGAAATTCAAAAGATCAGAATTCTTGTACCCCTAACCAAATTGATTAAACATGAAGGGTTCAAGAAATGCTTCTCTGAGATTTTACAGTTTGAGGTCTCATGCCTTCCCACAGACTCCATCAATTTACAAGATGAAAATCTCGTAGTTATTCTAGGTCCTATGGTAGAAGACAGGAATGACTCATCCCCTCCCTTCTACACTTCCTTGAACATCCATGACAAGGTACTGCACAACTGCTTGATGGATTCAAGGGCTTCTCACAACCTTATGCCCAAAACTGTCATGGAAGAGTTAGGTCTAGAAGTCACCCGAGCCTATCATGACCTCTATTCCTTTGACTCAAGAAAATTTTAGTGTCTAGGAGTTATCAAAGACTTGGTCGTGACCTTGTTTCAACTGCCCATGAAAAGTGTGGTCATGAATATTGTAGTGGCCGATGTCCCCCTCAAATTTGGTATGTTTTTATCAATATCTTAGATAAAAATAATGGGGGGAACCTTGCAAATGGACCTCACATATGCTATTATCCCAATTTTTGGAGGAGAGCATAGAAGACTATACAGGGAAGCCCAACTGGCCTATATAATTAGTGATGAGGCCAACCCTACCAATCATCCCATTTTTTCCTTAGACACTGATTTAGGTTCCAGTGTGCTACAACTCACCAATGCTCCTGAACCTTCTCTTAAACTCAGAAAGAAGCCTACTACTTCCCATAAGTTTCCTCTCTCCATCACCCCCATATGAAAAATGTTCTTTGATGGATCCTCTTCCAGGGAAGGTGTTGGTGCTGGGGTATTTTTTGTATCACCTGCTCAGGAAACCATATCTCTATCATACAAACTAGAATTTGAAGCTACCAATAATGTGGTAGAGTATGAAGCTCTTGTTCTGGGATTAAGAGCTGCGAGGGAAATGGGAATTCAAGAGGTAGCAGTGTTCGATGATGCAGAGTTGGGGGTCCAACAGATCAGAAACACTTATCAGGCTAAGCATCCTTGACTCAAAAGCTACATAAATGAGGTGTGGGACCTAGTTGACAGTTTCTTTTTGGCATTCAACATTTATTTTGTCCTAAGAGAGAAGAACACAGTGGCATATTCCTTCGCTACATCAGCAGAAAATTTCAAAGTACCATTGCCGCCCAAATTCAAATATGATGTGGAAGTAAAATAGAGGCCCTCCATACCTGACAACGTCAAACATTGGAAGGTATTCAAGGATGATCTCGAGATAAAGAAGTTCTTGGAGACTGTCGAAGAATTTTTAGAGATGCATATTGACCAAGACTCTGTCTCTGAAGAAAAGCTTGATGGGGGTAATTTTCTGAAGAAGATTGTAGAGAGTAACATTGTGCAGTTGTCCAACAATCATATTCCAAGAGGATTGGTTTTTTTGGAAAGGCTCTTTGATGGAAGTGATGTGGCATTAAAAGGGGAGATCTCGGCATATGATGCTGGTACTATTCAGTGCAACATTGGCACCAAGAATGAGCCCAAGTTTGTCAAATTGTCAAGAAACCTGACAGAGGAGTAGAGGTCTGAATACATTGGACTTTTGGGGGAATTTGTTGATGTTTTCTCCTGGACCTACGAAGACCTCAAAACATATGACACTTCTGTCATCGAGCATAAAATCCCGTTGAAAGGGGAGGCAAATCCATTTAGGCAGAAGCTAAGACAGATCAATCCTATGCTGCTGCCTATTATGGAGAGAGAAGTGAAGAAGTTGCTTCAAGCTCAGATCATTATACCACTGAGATATTTAGAGTGGGTAGCCAACTTGGTACTAGTAAGGAAAAAGAATGAAGAAATCAGACTTTGTGTAGACTTCAAAAACCTGAACAGGAGCTCATGAAAGGACAATTACCCCTTACAAAAAATGGAACATATATTGCAGAGGGTAACAGGAGCATCCAGGATGTCCATGATTGATGGTTTCTCTGGCTACAATCAAGTCTCGGTTCTGCCTCAGGACAGGGAAAAGACAACATTTACCACTCCATGGTTCACATTCATGTATGCCAAGATTTCATTTGGATTAATGAATGCAGGGGAAACGTTCCAGCGTGCCATGGACATAGCTTTCATCGGGGAAAAAGATAAATTTGTGGTCGTCTATCTGGATGACATCATAGTGTTTTCAAAGTATAATAAAGAACACTGTTGTCATCTCAGGAAGGTTTTCCTGAAATGCAGAAGTTTTGGCATTTCATTAAACCCCAAGAAATATTTGTTCACCATGCAGGAGGGAAAATTACTAGGCCACATAGTATCAGCGGAAGGAGTCAGGATTGACCCTAGCAGAGTTGAGGCAATACAAGCCTTATCAGTCCTGAGGTCCAAGAAGGAGGTCCAATCTTTCCTTGGCAAGATTAATTTTCTGAGGAGGTTTGTGCCTAACTTTTCCGAGGAGGTAAAACTTATAACAACCATGTTAAGGAAAGGAAATGAAGTGAGGTGGAATTTTGAATCGCAACATTCCTTTGAGAAAATAAAGAAGGCCCTGACAGAAGCCCCTGTGCTTATTAGCCCCGACTACTCGAAGGATTTCCTTATTTTCTCCTTTGCTTCACCTGACACGGTGGCTGTTGTTTTGTTATAGACAAACAAGGGCGGAATGGAGTAGCCTATTGCCTATTTCATCCAAGCATTGAGGGATGCTGAAGTCAGGTATGACGCTATGGAGAAGCAGGCCTATGCCCTAGTAAAGGCTCTCAAGGAATTCAGAATCTATGTCCTGCAGTAAAAAATCATCGCTTATGTCCCCTCAGCCATTATTAAAGACATTCTTATTCAACCTAACATAGACGGAAGGAGGAGTAAGTGGATCGCCAAGATTATAGAATTTGACCTGGAAATAAAGCCTACCAAATTGATCAAAGGTCAAGGTTTAGCCAAGATGTTGGTTGAATCCAATTTCCAAGCTTTGGGGATAAGTTTCATCAACGAATGCTCAGGAATTCAGCAGGGTCAGTTGTTTGAAAGAAACCCTCAAAGGGAGCCCCCATTGGCTCGATGTCCTTGGTATAAGGATGTCATACACTTTCTGCAAGAGTTGCGGCCTCTAGACGGACTGCAAAGAAACAAAGCAAGAGATCTGAAGCTCAAGGTAGTTAGATATTGCCTCATTGATCAAATTTTATACTGGAAAGACCCCCTGGGGGTGCTTTTAAAATGCATGAATTCACAAAAAGCTGATATGATCACAGCTTAATTTCACAGCGACCTATGTGGAGGGCACCATTTCTGGAAGGCCACAACCCACAAAATTCTTAGAGCTGGGTACTATTGGCCCACCTTGTTCGTTGATGTCCATAGAGGAGTTAGAACCTGTAACCAATGTCAAAGGTTTGCAGGAAAACAACAACTCAAGTCCTTGCCGCTAAATCCTGTGGTTGTTTTGAAACCTTTCCAGCAGTGGGGCCTGGATTTCATTGGAGAAATCCACCCCGCTTCTAGTGGGAAACACAGATGGATCCTGATGGATACAGATTTCTTTACTAAGTGGATTGAAGCTATCCCTACCAGGAGTTCTTCCCACAAGGTAATCATTGGGTTCTTGGAGGACCTCATCACAAGGTTCGCCTGCCTAAGTAATATTGTCACTGATAACGCAACCACTTTCGGGTCTGAGCCATTAGCCAAGTTCTATGAGCAGTTCGGGATCAAACTGATTCACTCCACCCCATATTATCCACAGGGCAATGGTTTAGCATAATCCTCC
The DNA here is from genome assembly GCA_000966675.3 of Picea glauca. Classification (NCBI taxonomy): domain Eukaryota; kingdom Viridiplantae; phylum Streptophyta; class Pinopsida; order Pinales; family Pinaceae; genus Picea; species Picea glauca. The sequence continues at coordinate 177,200 of JZKD02S2280745.1, read as the reverse complement.
AACAAAATCCTAATAAGGATCATCAAAAGATTGTTGGAAGACAACAAGAAGGCCTGGCATTCAAGATTAAAATTTTCTCTATGGGCCAACCGAGTGACCACAAAGAGATCTATAGGCATCTCTCTTTTCTAATTAGTCTACAGAGCAGAGACTATTTTTCCTTATCATCTAGCCATTCCTGTAGCAAAATTCCTCCAATATCATTAGGAGGAGCCTGATGACATGATCATAAGGATTCATCAGCTAGTGGAGGTTCAGCAGGCCAAGGAGCAAGCAATGGACAAAATTCAGGAACATCAGCAAAGGATCAAGCAGGTTTTCGATAAGAAGGCCAAGAAGGAGCGGTTCCAGATAGGAGACCTAGTGCTGAAATGGGATGCTCCTGAGAAAGATAAGGGAAAACATGACAAATTTGAAGCCCTATGGATCAGGCCTTTCAAAATATCTGAGAATTTCTCAAATAACACATACAGGTTACAAGATTTGGAAGGTGAAGAAGTTTTCAGTAGCCCAATAAATGGGCATTTTCTCAAAAAATGTTTTTTCTGAGGCTTCGGTGGCTCTTATGTTTTGTAAATATTGTCCTTTATGTTCTTTGTTTTTACTTGTATTGTTTCGGCTTAGTAAATAACTCCATCGCCCAACAACAAGGCACTGCAACTGCAAAATGAGTCCTTAGAGCATCGCAGGGACGACTCTATCCCCCATGGAGCCTAATGTTAGTAACATTACTCATCCGAAGCGCAAGAGCGATCAAGTCTATAATTGGCACGATGAGTGCCAAGAGCAACTCACAGAAGAAATCTATTTCAGGCTTAAATCAAGCGAGCAAATAGTCTAATTTTGACGATCAAGATTCACCCAAAGGGACAGATCAACACTTGGTAGGAAATCGTGGTTAGAGAAGTTGTGACAAGGTTAGTGCAATGGATAGCACCCATATTTTGTGTAGGAATGGATGGCAACCATTCATCCCAAAGGACGTGTGGCACGCGATCTGGTCACGTCAGCTTTTTGGTAGTCGCGAGTTCAAAGGGTGAAGGTTTTATGTCATTGTACATCTCAAAACCCCGAACCCTAAAGTGTCGATAGCACCCAAAGTCGGGACCACGGTATCAAGGAGCAGTCTCAGCCATCCATCTGAAATGGACACCTGGCGCGCGATTAGGCTCCTCACCTTTTCGCCCATCGTGGTTTCAAAGAGGAGGGAGCAACTCGATCATATCCCTGATGCGCAAAGTAACAAGAGCGTCGAGGACCTGGAGCCCACAGCAGCGTCGGGTGAGTTTAGGACTGTCATATTTGAAGGACGCGTGGAGCCCAATTGAGTCGTCTCGACGTTTCTCCCATCGCGACTATGATATGCAAGGATCAACTCCTTCCTATTCATGAACGCCGAAAGTGCCTATGAGAATAAAAACAGGGTCACAGCCCAGGGTCACCGGAAAATAAAGAACTGTGAAAAAAGGGTCAAAGGCATCAGGTTCTAGTCACAAAGAGGCTCATCTTGATCTCCATGCGCCATCTGATGCGACCGTAATTCTGGTTTTCACTTGGAGTAAATGAAGATGAGAACGGGTGGTTGAAACCTCCCTTCATTCATTAAGTGTGGGGAATGGAGGGTTTGGAAAGCGGTCTTCTCGAAGAGGTCCTCTGTACCAATTTTTCCAAAGAAACCATGCCAAAGTCCTCGACTAGAAAGAGAAGTATGCACACGCTATCCCAACACTTAATGGCTCAGCTACCCTCCTTGCAGGAGCCATGCGTATTTAATATGGCGCTTGAAAAAAGATATTAGTAGGAATTTGACTGAAGGGACACCAAACCTTGGGTGACTGGGCACACCTCTGTGAGGTGAATTTTCCTAAGTATATAGACTCAGTCTTTATATTTTGTAAAGGATCGGTGATTGAGTGAGGCTCCTGACTGTAAAGTTTTGATGAAGCGTTGGTTGCTCTGGTTAATGTACAAGGCATTCGAGACTTCTTACTTTATGGATGTCAGCTTCTTTTCCATCTCTTTATTTACTGTGTTAGAAAAACTCAGAATTGGAGGATCCAGTCGAGTTGTAGCTGTTATAGGATGATATAGGTTGGATCACTGTAACAGTTGCATTGTTTCTAATCGGTTCCTGTGATTTTCTTAGCGTTGAATGACTCGGAATTGAAGGATTCAGTCGAGTTACCCCTCCACTCCTTGAAGCTCTGAACCAAGAGGATCTTGGCTTCCGAGTTTTTCATCTTCAAGCTTCTGAAGGCCTATCGCCCAAGGTTGTCTTGCTCGCCCTTCTCACAAGTCTTCCCTCTACCACCCTTTAACCATCTACTGACAGAAGTTGGATCAAGACCTCCCTTTCTTTCTACATACCAGGCCCAGTCTCCTGAGTTAAAGCCATATCTTCTCGAGTCTTTACCCATTCGATCACCCCATTAAACAAATCATGACATAAAACTGATGGGCGTTGGGCTCTGCTCCTACAAGCAATCTAGGGGTGACTTCTAACGCTAACACATGCAGTGGGATTTAATTGGACCTTGTGTTTAATGATCCAACCATGTTGACATCATCATAATGACATGGTAATTTCTGATCCTTCCACATGTCTTTTAGATTTTCCCTTTATTTTCCAAACCAACTCCCTTTTATATGTGGCATATTTTAAATTGTCCCAAAGTTGTTGATGTGGAGGTTCCCTACATCATGGATATTTGATGGTATACATAGACATATATATCCCTTTGTCTATATTCTATGCAAAAGAGTCGTGAGTCACTTAATGACATGGAAATTTCTAAACCATGTTGACATCATCATAATGACATGGAAATTTCTGAGCTTGCCACATGTCTTTTTGATTTTCCCTTTATTATCCAAACCAACTCCCTTCTTTGTCTCCCTTGTATATGTGGCATATTTTAATTGGTCCCAAATTTGTTGATGTGGAGGCTCCCTACATTGTGAATATTTGATGGTATACATAGACATTTATATCCCTTTGTCTATATTCTATGAAAAAGAGTCGTGAGTCACTTAGGGAATCAGAATATTGTAATGCTATGAGGTTTAATTTCCAAAACCATTACAAACTTGAAATATTTATAGAACTCAATGAAACCCATATTTATAGAACTCAATGAAACATATGCACTCTTCCTTTAAAGCATTCATTTTCCTCTTATGTTGTAATAGAGAGTCTATGATAAAAATAGACCCTGCATTATGATTATCTTCTTGAACATGGATTCTACTAATAGATGAGAAGATAGAGGCATGGTTCTCAGCAATTAGGTCCTCCTGTTTACGAAGAAATTGATAGATTTATATTATTTTACAATAGGGGTAGTGTCCAGGTTGGCTATGTCTCTCCATGCTACCTATAAACTAGAGATATTACAACCAATTTGGGTGAATAAAAGAAAATTCCCCTTCAATAGACCCCTCCAAGAACTCCTCAAATGTCCAATGAACCAATTTATCCTAGAAGCCTACACTTCCCTTTAAACTATCCATTATCCCACATGTGCACAAGGTAATCATATGATGCGCTTGAAATGGTTGTTGGGGTTACTTCACACACACCTAGGATTTATTTTTCCTAAGGTTTTTGTTTTTTTATTAGTCATAATTAGTCATTATCTAGTCTCCTATATTTTAGGAGAGAATATTCTACCTAGAGAATATTCTCTTTCAGTTCACACTTCAGTTTGACTAATTGAGTTGAGTTTAGATGTTGCAATGGGATCATCACTATGCAACATTGGGATCATCACCACTCTAATTTGACCTTGCCTTGGTATCATCACATGAGTGGTACATTAGCCTTGATTCCTTGAGTTAACTCCTCACTACTTTCTGTTCATTTAGTTAACTGAAGACTAGTTGACTAGTTAACTCAACTAGGTGGCAGTTCACTCCCGTAACTGCATGAGAGACTAGAATAGGTGGAAGTTCACTCCCATAAGTGATGGTGTGTGTCCAGATCACTCTAGACCACCACTATGGTGACTTGGTTCACCTCAGTTCAAAATCATTGAGTTATACAGAGTATATCATGTGTAAATTATTCATTATTCATAATGGTTAATGAGAATTCTTCCATTCTTTCTCTCCTTCTTCTTCCTTTTCAATTCTCTCTACAAATGTCTGTATTATTGTTTAGATAGATCTATTTTGTGTAGGTTCAACACATTTACATGGTATCATAGCTGGCAGACTTCTAAACAAAATATACACCAAAATGTTTTGCAAGTACAAAAGATTGAAGACAACAGAAAGATGGAATTCCAAAAAGAATTCATTCTTACAACTTACAACTATTTTGCATGGAAGGAGAAAATATCCATACATCTTCGATCCATAGGGTTGTATAGGTTAACCATGAATACATATACAAAGCTGACATCATCCATAGAAAAATCCAAGTACTTAAATCGCATGGATGAGGCACTCAGAACAATTTGCAGTCTTATTTCTCCCAATCTCCTTTTTCATATATCTTCCTATGAGACTCCAAATGAAGCCTGAACCATATTGGAAGGGATCTTTGGAAAATAGGATGAGATGAGGGGACGCATGATGGAGGTGGATATTCTCACATTGGATCCAAAAATCTTCGAGAGTATCCAAGATTTCTTTACAAAATTCAAGGATTTACTGTCGCAACTCAAAGTTTGCGGGGTTGATAAATTGAAGGAGGAGAAACAAATGGTTCTCACCATTCTCTCCAAGCTTGGTCCTGAATTATCAGTATTCGTATCTACATTCCATACTGTTAGATTCACCTCTGCAGCTACCTGGAAGATGCCTTCTCTTGAGGACTTTATTGAATCCTTGACACAAGAGCAAACCAAGCTCATCAACATGGGTGCAATCAAAGGCCCAAGGGTGCATGAAATCACTGTGCATTATGGAATCCAAAAATATCAGAAATCTAAAGATAAATATAAGTAGAAATCTCATGCACATACGAAGAAGGAAGGGTACACAAAACCCTTCACCGATGCCTCCAGATACAAAGGAGAAAAGGGAAGAAAAGGAGAGAAATGTGCATACTGTCACAAAGGATTCCATTCAGAATCCGCATGCATGAAAAATAAAATATATTTGATGTCTCAGATACTTAATCAAAACAACCGTTGAGATTGCATCCCCAAGGGTGCAAAGAAGAATAAGCCAGAAGATCTGAATTCCAAGAAAGGCAATTCTAGCCATGCCTTGATTGCCATCAACTCCTCTCTCAATGCTTGGATCGTAGATTGAGGAGCATCACATCACATGGCTACCTCAAAAGTAATATATTCTTCATTGGATGCATGCAAAGGTCCTCCTATTCTGATGGGGGACAACTCTTCTGTCGAAGTCACCGACAAAGAAAGGATTGAACTCACCAATGGAAGCTTCGAGAATGTGCTGCATGTTCCCCAACTTTCTGTCAACCTTCTCTCTGTGTATCAGATGAAAAATTCCGACACTGGAAATAAATTCATATTCACACCAAATTTTCTGGACATCTATGACATGCAAACCAAGTCCAGGGTTGCAACCGGTGAGGTAAATCATCAGTCTAGATTGTATACATTTTCTGAATCATTGAACCTGATTCTTCTTTACTGCTTACTCATGCTGATGAAAGTAGTAGGATATGACATGCAAGGTTTGGACATTTGAATTTCAGATACATGAAACAACTTAGAAAGAACATATTATTTGATCGTCTACCAGACATCCAATTCTCCAAGGGAGTATGTGAGGGATGTGTTCTCGGAAAACACCCTCAAGAGAAATTCGACAAAGGAAATTCTCAGCGAGCTTCTGCACCTTTAGATCTGATCCATAGTGACCTCATGGGTCCTTTTCCACATCCATTGATCAACAAAGAGAGGTTTTTTCTCATTTTTGTTGATGATTTTTCACGTTTTACTTGGATCTACTTTCTCAGGCAAAAATCCGAGGTATTTCAACACCTCAAAGATTTCAAAGCTTTGGTTGAGACACAGTATGAAAAAAATATCAAAGTCCTCCAAACTAATAACAAGGGAGAGTATGTAAATCATGAGATCCATAATCTTTTCCATGAGGCAGGGATTCAGTTGCAGCATACAGTTCCCTATACTCCACAACAAAACGGAGTTGTTGAGTGGAAAAATAGATCTCTAAAGGAGATGGCATCTTGCATGTTTCATGCAAAGTCACTACCACAGATACTATGGGCCGAAGCACTTAACTGTGCAACATACATCCAAAATATATATCCTCATAGATCTGCCAAGGATAAGACCCCCTATGAGGCTTGGAGTGGCCTCAAACCAGAAGTGACCCACTTTCGTATTTTTGGTTCATGTGCATGGGCCAACATTCCCTCTGAAAAGAGGAAGGCACTTGATCCATAGAGAACTGAGTTCATTTTTGTTGGATACCCTGATGGTGTGAAGGAATATCATTTTAATGATATTTCCTTAGACTGACTCATCATTGAGTGTAGTGTCCAATTCGAGGAGAGTGTCTCGCATGTACCTCAACAGTCGCATGCAGACACCTTCACTCTTCTACTTATCCGAGATGATGAGCATGCACATGCCGACTCTTCTTCAGATGAGAACTCTGATTCATAGGACTCAAATGATTTAGATTCATATTCAGAGTTAGTACAATCAGATGCATATTTAGAGCATCCAGATGCAGTTGTAGAGCTAGAGCAGAGGCCCAAGTGGGCACAGACTACTCATGAGGATGTAGGGGATCTCGTTGGTGATCCAACTGATATTAGGAGGACTCAATCTGATTTTGAGGAGCCTCCTGTTTCACTCACTGCCACTGAACCATTTCATTTGAAGCATCTTTTCTTGGTTCAATCTTCATATCCACAGTCTTATGGCAAGGCTGTTGGAAATCCCTTTTGGGAATCTACCATGCAGGAGGAGTACAACTCCCTCCTCGAGAACCAGACATGGGATCTGGTTCCCCTTCCTTTTGGAAGGAAAATTTTAAGATGCAGATGGGTCTATAGGACCAAGAGTGCAGTGGATGGATAGATTAGCAGATACAAAGCTAGGCTTGTCGCCAAAGGCTTTCAGCAGGTTCATGGTATTGACTATGATGAGACCTTCGCTCTAGTAACGAAGATGGATTCCATTCGATTGGCCCTTTCCATTGCAAAAACCAAGGGATGGGAAGTCCATCATATGGATGTGAAGAATGCATTTCTTCATGGTGATCTCTCTGAGGATATCTACATGGAGCATCCCCATGGATTTATGCAGGACTCATCTTTGGTCTGTCGATTGAAGAAGTCACTTTATGGCCTCAAGCAGGCTTCGAGGGCATGGTATTCCAAGATGGACTCCTACCTGTTTTCATATATCTTTGTACATTGCAAATCAGAACCAAATGTATACATGCTCAGGACGACTAATTCATTTCTACTTTTAGTTCTGTATGTCTATGATTTACTGATCACTGGTTGCTCGACTTCAATGATTGATGCAATCAAGAGGATTCTTCATGATAGGTTTTTTATGACGGACATGGGTCCACTAAACTTCTTCCTTGGACTTGAGATCAATCAGGATGCATCAGGTATCAAACTGTCTCAAGCCAAGTATGCACAAGATATCCTTGAGAGATTTCACATGACAAACTGTAAGTCTGCTCCGAATCCTTTCCTATCAGGAGTCAAACTTGAGGATGGCAGGGTGACTCCACTGGTTGATATCACATTGTACAGACAACTAGTGGGGAGATTTTTGTATCTCACACACTCCATACCAGACCTCTCATATGCATTTGGCACAGTTTCCAGGTTCATGCAGGAGCTGCATGAGCTACATTGGAAATCTGCAAAGTGTATCCTTTGATATGTATAGGGAACCATCACCTTTAGGATTCATTATGCAACAAAATCTACATTATATATCATTGGGTTTATTGATTCCGACTGGGCTAGCGATAACATTGATCGCAAGTCCAAATCTGGTTACTCACTCAGTCTTGGTTCCATGCCTATCTGTTGGTCGAGCAAGAAGCAAGCTGCCATTTCTCTATCTTCAACTGAGGCAGAGTACAGAGGGGTAGTTAACATAACCATTCAAGCTATGTGGCTACAAAATTTTCTCACTGAGTTGGGAATTCAGTTTCATCGACCGATCGTCATCTAGTGTGATAACCAGAGCACTCTGAAGTTCTGCAGAGATCCATTTTAGAGGCAGTGGACGAAGCACATCGATATCCACATGCACTACATCCGGGACTTAGCAAACGAGGGGATCAACGACTTACAGTTATGTCCTTCAATAGAACATATGGTAGACATTTTCACCAAGACCTTCATTGACCAGAAATTACATTCTCTGCGAGGTCGTCTTGGAGTGAAGGACACAGTTGCCTAGCAACTATAATTATTCTTTTTACATACATTGTACCTTGAGGGG